>WEDG01006578.1:0-12670 GCA_017591395.1 Schistocephalus solidus
TAATATCATTTTGACTATGCTTGATCTACCTTTATAAAACAACTAGCACTAGTCCTTTCAAAAAGCTATATCAAAGCCTAGACGTCAGGCTTGTTGCGCATTCCAATTACGTAGAGCATTCGTGATGCTAAAAATGCAAAACAATATACCACTAACAGGCAGAGATAAAAAATTAGTTTCGAAAATTAGTTTTAAAGCACATTAATCTGCATGCTTTAACAATCATTTAATTATGCATAAAAATAGCATAAGAAAAAAGCTACTTTTAGGTAATTGATATACAACTCATTAAAGGATAAAGGTTTATGAGTCTTGTAGGTCTCTACCCATCAGCTAAAGCTTGCTCATAACCAGAAGGTGTTCCACAAAACCAGGTGAAGAACAAGACTGTTGTTAAGGGGAAGAGTTTGAGATTATTTGGTACTACAAAGTATAATTCTATTGGGATTTGGTCCTGCGATGATCCTTTTGGTGGGGATCGGCTGTCCTGGGCAGATCTTTGGCAGGTCCGTAAGAGAAGGAGTGGCGATGACTGGAGGAAGCGTCAGAGAGCGGTGTCCGGTCCAAAGTGATAAGCCTCAATTCTCCTCAGAATTTAAGTCTTGTTCTCCAGATGATTTGATAGATTAACATAGAATAGACCAATGCGTATGCGTAAATCATATATTACAGATCGAATAGAGCAATGAATGGCCAATAGGATTATCAGTACAGTTTTTATGGTCGACTGGCCACAATTGTTACTTAAGACGTTTTGATAGCTAGTGAAAATATAGACTTGCGACTTTTCGAGGGGCCAATAGCATGAATGGTAAAAAGTAACAGAAGATACTAAGATAAGAGAATCAACCTGAAACCTTGGGCATGCTAGACAATGGGAGCGTCGGTTCATGGCGCTGGTAATCTGCTGGAAATCTGATCTATTATAAAAAAAATTGAGAAACTTTAACTCTATCTTTACAGTGTGTGGTCTGCCAACTAATTAGAATTAGTTTAACTGGTCGCTAAAAGGTGGAACTGGATAAGAGCAAAAAATGTTAAACAGTAAGAAACTAACAATACTGTCCTACATTCTTCATATTTGTATTTGATAAAATAGTGTTGATTATAATTGATCTAGCTTCATGAAACAACTAGCACTAGTACTTTCATAAAGCTATATCGAAGCCTAGGAGTCAGGCTTGTTGCACATTCCAATTACGTAGAGTATTCATGATGCTAAAAACGGAAAAAATAAGTACAACTACTAGGCAAGGATAAAAGATTTTTTCAAATTAGTTTTAAAGCACATTGTATAGCAAACATAAAATATCAAATAAACTAAAGACACTATCGAAAAACATTTGAAAATGTAATATAAGCATATTTTTTGAAATTGGTTTTAACAGTAGAAGAAAAGCTGCTTTTTAGATAATTGGTACAGAAATCAGTAAAATGAGAGCCCTTCCAGAGGAGAGAGATTTATGAGTCCTGTAGAAATCTAAACTCAAGTTTACCTTGCTCAAAAGCAGAAGTTGTAACACAAAACCAGGTAATTAGTCCTCTTTGTAAATTCTTACTCTCTATGCAATGCAGGTCATCGTAGAAGGTTAAGAAATGGACGTGAAATAATTACTCGTGGGAATTTCTGGCCTGAGTATCCAGTTCTAGCGAAATGCCATTCGCCGTCATCGGAAGCCCACGCAAATTACGATAAATTTGTAGCTTGACCTCTTGGTACATATAGATGGCAGCTCATCGGGAAGATTCAGAATCGAAGGAGCTATCACCGATAGGCGTGGGAAACGATCCGCCGCGGCGTGTCCAGCATTGAAGTAGGTAGATGGGGAAATACGTATGCGTGAATGTTGATTCCCGAAGTTGGCATTAAAGAACGGACCAGACAAATAGATACCGTGTGATTTTTAAAATTTTGAATTCTAGTAGGGTTCGAGTATTTCTAATAGAACTTGTACATGCATTACATATTGTCTCATACCTTAAAGAATAGAAGTTGTATAGTTGGGCCTTGTTTAATTTAAGAATTTTCATTATATTTTCGTTATTTCTAGTGTCTTGGGGGTGGTTTGGATTTGTTAGTATATTCATTCTGAGAATGTCTTGGTCATGTGTGATTTTGAATAGAAAAGTGAGACCATTTTGGAGTCTTCTGATCCAGACGGGTTGAAGACCATATCTATTTTATAGTTCCATGTATGAGCCTTGGATGTCATCACATTTAGATAAGGATCTGGTAAAGCATCTTTGAATGGCTTCGAGGTTCTTTCGGCCATCTGATGGGCATTATGCCAAAGAAAATTAAACAGTAATCCAGGAGAGGTAAAACTTAAATTTTTTATATCCGTGTCTTTAGGGCAGATGAGGAGAAAGTTTTTCCAATAAATCCGCATAGTTGCGTGGATTTCGGTAATATTTGCTTAACATGGGGAGATAAATAGAGAGTATTGGTATAGCTAAGACCTTAGTGTTTTATTCATGGTGGCTGGGTTATTTCCTGATCATTTAAAATAATGGGACGACTTTTTGTGGACCAAAAATCAGGAGATGATATTTAGTTGGTGAGAATGGCATTTGCCATTGAATAACCCCATTAGCTTACTTTTTTAAAGATCATTTTTCAATCGTTCTTTGCATACTGGCTACTGTATGCTTGTTATAGGCATATGCACGTTTTAAGTCATCCGCATATAAAAATGTTTTAGCTGGCGTTGATATAGAGGATAAGTCGTGAATGTATATAAGAAATAGGAGGGGACCTAAAAGAGTCCCATGTAGTACTCCACTTCTAATAGGAGATGGTTCTGAGACCACTTTTCGAATTTGAACTTCCTAATATCGGTTTTGAAGGTAAGATTTTAGAAAGTCGAGAAGAGGAGACCAAATCACATGACTTATTAGCTTCACTAGAAGACTTTGATGGGGGACTTTATCGAACGCTTTTTTTAGGTCAAAGTATATCGTAGCTACCGTGTTTTCGTCATCTCTGTTACTTGAAACGAATTCAAGGAAGGTGAGATGGCAGGACTGACATGACGTTTTAGGTAAAAAAGCGTGTTGAGAGGAAGGTATGAGGTAAGCGTTTGTTAGATAATTTAGCATTTGGTTCGAAATTATTTTTTCTAGGATTTTTGCTATAACCGCTGTTCGGTGAACACCACAATAGCTTTGTGTATCAGATCGGTTCCCGTTTTCAAAGATTGGTGGAATGCTAGAGTATTTTCAGATTTCTGGATACATACCATTCAATTGGAGTAAAAAGAATAGACTAGACAGCAGTATTTGGAGCATATATATATGCCGAAAACCCCTCGTTAAATGTTGCGAAGCTCTTTTCGCGCACAGTAAAAGCGCAGAGAAAAACGCAGCACCCCATAATTCGAGACGCCTTAGGAAACCCAATAGCTGAAGCTAAGTTGACAGCTGATAGCTTCAATGCTTTCTTGTCTAGAACGCTTAGTGAACATACTGTCGCCCCCTTTCCTAACATCCGGGTTTGGGCAGGTAACGTCCTCGAAACCATAACTTTCACCCTCTGGGACGTGACCGTAGCCATTCGGCGTTTTCGTCAATCATACAGTCCAGGACCAGATGGCATCCCGGTCAGCTTTTTAAAGGCGGATGCAAACGATATTCTTCCCTCCCTTCTGTATAAGATATTTAATCTTGCTCTTGAAAGTGAAACTTTCCCTATTTTATGGAAGGAATCGCACATACAGCCTATTCCGAAACACGGCCGACCTACGTCATTTGACGACTTTAGGCCAATCAATACTCTACCAGCAGTCTCGAAGATCTTCAAGACCTTGATCAAAGACAAGATGTTGTGTCACCTAAGAGAGAATAACCTACTTAATGCAGCTCAGCATGGTTTTCTCGAAAAAAGGTCTTGTGACACTTGCCAGCTCTCTTTCTTCGATCATGTGCTACAATCTAGAGACAGCGGTTTTGCAATTTACACCGTTTACTTCGATTTCACTAAGGCTTTTGATCGTGTTGACCATGATCTCCTACTGCTGAAACTTGCTTCCTTCGGCATAGGTAACAAGCTTCTGAACTTAATATTTTCCTATTTGAATGCTCGCGAACAACGGGTTAAAATTTCTGATGTTATCTCCAACCCCACGCATGTGAGGAGCGGATTCATTCAGGGCAGCGTGCTCGGCCCGCTTCTATTTTGCCTCTTTGTCAACGATGTTTCTGATTGTTTCAGTATAGTAGGCCCTTTATGTACGCTGACTATTTAAAAGTTGCCTTTCGATATAAACCGGTTGATCGCAACATCGTGCTTGAGCTCTTAAAAACGGATCTTCAGGTCTTCGCTCAGTGGTGTCGCACATGGCGCCTCTCACATTCTTGGCAAAAGTACTCCGTTATGGTATTGGCGACAACCATCAGCCCCACCTAAGCATAGACGGTCACGATCTAAACGTGCCCGGAGTTATAAAGGATCTGGGCATATTATACTCTAGTAGTCTTAATCTGTCAGAGCACTGCGCTCTGATTGTCTCGAAAGCACGCCAAACTACTCGGTTTATTCTCAGAAATTTTAAAACCATGTAAATTAGAATCAGCCTCTATAAAATGTATGTCAGGCCTAGTCTGGAATACTGCTCGTTTCTATTTAGTTTTCTGCACGCTAGTTAACGAAAGAAGATAGAATCAGTCCAGCACTTCTTTACAAAAAGAGTTTTCTATTCAGATTACTGAAACCTGTCCTATCAACAACGCTGTGAGCTTACAAGCCTTGACCCGCTATGGCTTCGTAGATTACAGAAGGGACTATTTTTACTGTTTAAACTACTAAAAAGTCGTACATTTAACCCCGTTACATCTCTGAGGCACCTCGACCACTCTCAGCGCACCAGTCATCGAGATGTATTTTTATTTCTTCCTATGGCACACACAGTTAGATACCGACAGTTTTTTTTCGGTAAACGCTATAGCAATCTGGAATAAGCTACCTAGAAGTATCAAAATTCAGCAAAGCTATCCCTTGTTTACGCGAACTGTCACTAGTTTTCTACATTCAGGACACCTTCCAAAACCTTTGAGTGCTGACTCTGTTGAAGCTCTCTTCGGTTCTGATGGCCTTCACGGACTCTGAATCCTGTGCCGGTCTTCATGCTGAGGGGAAAAATTACTGGCGCTGCAGACATCAATCGGCTTATTTTTCAGTCGACAGCGAACAGCCGCTCGCCAACATACCTGATGGTGCAGAATACCAGATCCGTAACACTGAATGGAGAGGTTCTTCACCGGGCACCTGTGTTAACGCGTCCCTGTCCAGAACTTTAATTACTCAATAAGCTGCAGTTTTTTCTCCTGAAAACACATGAAACAACGATCAGGAGTTTTTTTCACTGTCAGCTTGACCCTCTACTGTATATATATATATATATTGACTTTGCCTGTAAACTGGCATTCAATAAATAAAATAAATAAATATTCTTCAGTATGCAAGGTGGGATTTTATCCGTTCCATAAGAGGTGGAATTAGACAGTTGTCTGATAGCTTTTTTGACGGTTTCTTCGCTAAAACATATCTCATTGAGGGTAAATACTGTCATGTCTGTTGGTTGGGGTATCGGCTCCCCAACTGAGCAGTTGGCTGAGAATTACTTATTGAATAAATTTGCTATTTGTTTATCGTCCGTTATAACTTGTCGCGCGTCATCAATCATGAGTTGTGGACCTGGTTTTTGATTAGTGGTCATTTTTTACGAAAGATCTGGGCTGATTTTCGGAGGACTCTATGACCCGGCGTTCCACTGCTATGTTTTGTTTGCTTCCATTTTTTCACCTAGATCATGAATTTATCTTATTCGTCTAAGTGTGGATAAATAACTAACTGAGGGATCATGAAGTGGTTTTTTTATTTTGTTAGTCTCTTGGAAAGGAATTACGAAATTTGTGACTTATACGGTAATCTCTTATCTATTAAGGTATCTCGAATTATAAAAAGGGTAGAGTATAAAAGGTTTACATCTTCCGTCGCGGATGTCGTTAGAAGATATGAACTCCAGTCTAGTGACCTTACAATGCTGTTGATAGAGTCAATGTCGAGTTTTTTTGAATTAATGTAAATGTAAAGTGCAAAGGAACCACGTATCTTTTTGTTCTCCGGCTTGGACAGTTTGAAAACCGTTAACACTTGGCTTGTTCGGATCCTGACATTAAAGCTAACACTGCACGTACGCAATTGCTCTTTGGAATTTTCGGGAATTTTTCTTGTGCCGAATTCCCTCACAAAATGACATCAATTTGGAATTTGTTTATCACCTTCGTTGACTTGATAAAACAGCCTATACACCAATAAATACTGACAACCGCTCAGTGAACCAAAAGTGCACAACCCCTTGAAGATCGGAAGTTATCCAGGACCGTTGACCTCTACAAACGGCTGAGTCGTTCCTGAATATTCTTCCTATCATTTGTTGTTTTTTCAAAGTGGTTTTGAAGGAATAGGCGCATTTATTGCTCATATTGTTTCTATTGCGGCGGCGTTGGACTTCCGATTGTAATTCGCTCGTCTCCAAGCTTTTGATTTTTGGCCAATAATCTGTTCTCAAAGTCAGGACTCAACGAAATAAGTTGTCATTGGATCACATATTGTCTATTTATCAGGATCAGTCTATAATTGTTTATAGACATTGTGATATTCAGGCACACGAAAATTGATATCGGAATCTTGAATAATAAACTAGCTCAGCTTCATTTGAATCCTGCCTCATACGGGCTTCAGAAAACAGTCCCTCGCCAGGAAAGGTGTCTACATCAGGAAGGAACGGAGAACCACTGTTAAACTAACTTCAAATTCTGCATCATTCTTTGCTTTTTATTAACATTCGATTCGGAAAAGCACTTTTTTTGTGCTCAGTAAACTATTCGCTTGATAAATTAAGCTGTTCGTTAAAACTTAATGCATCCTCGTAGAGATCTTGCTGGCATGGGAAACGCAAATGATTACGACCCGACCACGCAAGAAAATTATTCACCGCTTCGGCCAGGACTCGAAACACCAACCCCTCGATTAGCTACCGATGCTCTTGACCACTCGGCCACGCCCAGGAAGCCAGCAGACAAAAAAATAGTATAGCCTACAAAAATAATGATCTCTCCTATCTTTGTAAACCGTTTTCGATTTCATGCGACAAAACTTACCAGAAATACTCAAGTCATTCTGAACAGACCGAGAAGAACCACAAAGCAGCAATATTGAAGAAAGCAGTGCACTACTGAACATTTCCAAAACTAAGCTAAACAGTAAAGGGCTAGCACACTGTGATGGATGCCGAGGACTCACAACCAGAGTTTTGAGATTAGAAGGAGACCTAGATCTCCTATCCTAAATAATATCAGTTATCATCAAACACAACAAATTAACTCACTGAAACACGATGCAGATGAGCTGAAAAACATCAGCAAGCTAGACCATAATCATCGCAAGGAAACGGTAGAGGTCAATAGACACAACATTAAGCGAAACAAACAGAGAAAAAGAACGAAGTCATTAGAACAAACCTCTGAGTTAGTTGAAATACAGATGACCAGAAAGAAAAAAAGCGAGGAGGAAATAATATCTTGCGTTTTTCCAGGTTCGGGAAATCTGGTGCACTAAGACTCCGACTGCACAAAGTAAATCAGCGATCGACGGTCTCTGAAAAGTCGAAAAACAGTAATCGTAAGGTTACTTTAATGCCACGGAAGAGCGACAGCAGCATGCTCTTTAGATGTCCATCAAACTTCAATGAAGCAGGACATGGTAGCCAGCAAAGTTATGGCGGAAAAGTGGCTTCCGACTTATCGACAGACCTAGATGCAACAAACCAGTGCGTCACAAATTATGGCTCCCACATGAACAGTGTCCTTTATCGAACTTTTTCATCTGCAGTGCGCCTATAGAAGGCATTCAAATCGCATGGTTTACCTTTTCCGCAATAAACAGCCACTGGGAAAATGACGCTAATGCAGGGACGCACTATAATTGACGAAAAAGACCAGAACTTCATTTTCGTCTTGCAGAACACTGGCAGTCCATCAATTCCTAGATTGACTACAACTTCCTTCTCATCCTTGTGCATCTTATCGTTCATTAGGAGCCGCTTAATTTGACTCTCCAATCCTTTGTGCACATACCCACCACTATGCATACTCTCATTTCTAAAACGATATGAAGCCCCTAACAGTGTACCGGGGTTTGTTGGCATGTTCAGTACGGATATTTGTATATCTTTAGAATGTTACGTAGGTGGGTATGGCTTACGTTCAATTGAATGGCCCATTCCCTCACCCTCTGTTTATTTTAAGTAGACTGATATCCATTATTGTACATATATTATTATGGACGTTATATAATACACATTTTTATATTTGCATCAACTGTGTGTTTACATATTTTTACAACACGTTGAGAAAAGGGAAAATGTGACTGCAGTGGCGTATACGCGAGTTAATAGGATGGGAAGTAATGGTTACGTTGTTGGCGGTCACGGTAAAGGAATAGTAATGGGCGTTCCATATGTATTCGTTTTAAATGGGGGTAACGTAGGAAGTATCCGACCCTTTTTCGTCTATTTCGACAAATCTCGACATTTCGATATTGGGCGTATATCGGCAAAGAGGACAAATTCGATATACAGTCGACATATGTATCTTGACATTTCGATATCCGAGCGATATACGGCTGATACAGATTGCTATTAGGTAGGTCACTAACCACCAGCTATAGCTTGCCCATAACCAGATGGTGTAACACCTAATCAGATGATTAAATTCTTCATCTCTATTTGCATTGCAGGACGTCGTAAGATGTTCAGAAAAGAACTTCAAATAGCTACTCGCGGGAGCTTCTAGCCTGAAATGGTTATCGCCATCATCGGAAGTGCACGCAAAGTACATTTGGATTTGCTTGACTTCTAGACATCTAGAAGTCAAGCAAATCCAAACTAGCAAACAAGCAAAACAATCAAATCCTAAATGAACTGCACATATGGCAACTCATCGAAAGGACTCAGAATTGAAGTAGCTATCGCCGATAGTAACCGAAACGGTGAAAAACGCGTGATTCCTGAAGTTGGCGTTATCAGAGCACTTTCGGCCCGAATTTTATGTTAAAGAACTGACTTGAAATGTGTCCTATCTTATCCAAAAATAGATGTGTGGTATTATTTAACAGATGTTGTTTGATTTTTATTTTAAATTCTAGTAGGGTTTGACTATTTCTAATAGAACTTGGTAGTGAATCATATTGTCACCTATCTTATGGAATTGAAGTTGGATCGTTGGGCTTTTTTTAAATTTAGGAATTTTTATAATATTTTCATAATTTCTAGTGTCTCGGAGGTCGTTTTGATTTGTTAGTATATTCATTCTGAGAATGTCTTGGTCGTGTGTGATTTTGAATAGAAAAGTGAGACCATTTTGGAGTCTTCTGATCCAGACGGGTTGAAGACCATTTCTATTGAAAAGTTCCATGTATGAGACTTGAATGCCATCAAATTGGATAAGGATCTGGTAAAGAATCTTTGGATGGCTTCTAGTTTTTTTCGGCCATCTGATGGCATTATGCAAAAGAAAATTGAGCAGTAATCCAGGAGAGGTAAATCGTACGTTTTATAAAGTCATGTATTTAGGGCAGGTGAGGAGAAATTTTTACAAATGAATCCGCATTGTTGAGTGGCTTTCGGTGGTATTTGTTTAACATGGGGGATAAATCAAGAGTATTTGTATAACTAAGACCCAAGTCTTTTAGTGATGGTGTCCCGGTTATTTCCTGATCGTTGACAGTTTTGTGACGAAGTTTGTGCGAACTTAAAATCAAGAGATGACATTTACTTGGCGAGAATGGCATTTGCCATTGAATGCTCCATTCGCTTAATTTTTAAGGGTAAAACTTCAATCTTTCTATGCATAATACATGCTTGTTAAATGCATATGCTTTAAGTTGTCCACAACTAAAATGTTTTAGCTGACATTGATATAGAGGATAAGTCGCGAATGTATATAAGAAAATGAGGGGACCTACGATAGTCCCTTAAAGTACTCCCCTTCTAATATAAGATGGTTCTGAGACCACGTTTCGGATTTTTACTACCTGAGATCATCTTTGGAAGTCAGATTTAAATAGAAAGGTGAGATGGCAGGTTTGAAATGACTTTTTAGGTAAAAAAGCATGTTGAGAGGAAGGTTTAAATTTAGCGTTTTCAGATGGTTTAGCATTTGGTTCGAGCTATTTTTTTCTCGGATTTTTGCTATTACCGCTGTTCGGTGAACACCACGATAGCTTTGTGTATCAGATAGGTTCCCGTTTTTAAAGATTGAGTATCTCCAGATTTCTGGGTGTATACCATTTGATCGGAGTTAGGAGAATAGACTAGACAGCAACATTGGAGCATAAATCATATGCTTCAATAAGCAAGGTGAGATTTTATCGGTTCCATAAGAGGTGGAATTAGAAGGTTTTCTGATAGCTTTTTTACTGGATCCTCGCTAAAACGGATCTCATTGAGGGTAAATGCTATCATGTCTGTTGGTTGGGGTCTCGGCTCTTCGTCAACTGAATAGTTGGCTGAGAAATACTTGTTGAATAATTTTTCTCTTTGGGTGTCATCCATTATTACTTGTCCTGAGTCATCAATCATAATTTGGGGACCTGGTTTTCGATAAGTATTCATTTGTTTCCGAAAAATCGGGGCCATTTGTACGGAAGATTCTATTGCCCGGCATTCAGCTGCTTTGTTATTTTTTTCTATTTTTTCAACGAGATCACAAATTTTCCAAAGTTCGTCTGTCTGTGAGCGATCTTGAAGTTGTTTTTTTAAATTTTTTAGCCGCTTGGAAAGGATGTTAGGAATTTGTGACTTTTGATATGGGGATCTCTCCTCTATTAAGCTATCTCAAATTTTAAAAAGGGAAGAGTATAAAAGTGACCTTACAAAGCTGTACATAGAGACAATGTCGAGTTTTTTTGATTTATGTGAATGTTATTAGAATCTGATGTTTTTTTTTTGCTAAGAGGGAGCATTGTTATTATTGCATTATGATAACTTTCAAAGTTTATGCTGTCGTAATGCGTATGTAGGGGCCAGATATCATTTGTGAGAATAATGTCTAGTCTGTTGTTCCCTCGAGTCAGTTTATTGATTATTTGTGTCCAGTTATGTCCAGTTATTCTTCCTCTGGATGTTGTAATGTCAGACTCCTTGGAGGTTTTTAAGCGAAAGTTAGATCGATATAATGGTGCGAGCTACAACACTAACTGAAAGCTGCAAGTGTGACGTCAGAAAGTAAGGCATTTATGATACTACTAGTTATATTTGAGAAACCTTTCCTTGTTTGTTATTTTCGTTCGAGGGCTTGCATTGTCCCATTATTCCCATGCTGGGGTCCTCGTTGTCTTCGATGCTTAACTTATTTACACACCTTGGTGACACCGTGAGTATTCGCATCAGCTGGACCTGGCGACCGTCGTCTATGAGGTGTATTAACGTTATCCCCTGGTTCGAACCACAATGGACCGAGGATTATCTGGACATCTAGTTCAGCCTTTGAAATCCCTCAACGGACGCTGCAATCAGCAATGGAGCATCAGGTGACCTCCGAAATGCCCCCCGTTGGAACCCCCCCCTCCCAAGGTCAACAGTTTTTTTCTCCTAAATATCACCGGGAGTTTTTTTTTCACTGTCTGCTCTTTTTCAACTTTGTTCCACTATGTTGGCCTCACCAACATATCGAGATACTATTTTTTGATACCACAACTAGCATGTACAAATAGGGAATTCAAAGGTGACTCACCTACATCTCTCTCAAATATACTGATACTGATACTGATAGTAGTTCATCGTATCTGATGCGGGCTGATAGTTCAGCCCAGTTTATAACTGGACGATATGGATCAGATTCAATATTTGAATTGGGATCCATTAGATTGGTTAGGCCCGTGTAGTCATTACTACATTCTAGATTTGTGTAGATACATCTTATAAGTATGTTTTTGTGCGACAAGGATTTTACTGCGGCAAAGCATGCATCGCGAATGAAAGCTTAGCGTTAAACATCAAACACCTTTTGTTCAATGGTAGTTTTTATGTTTATCATACAACTGCCATCTCGTTAGTAGTGCGGTCTTGTCAATATAAATTTTAGTTTGGGACATAAAGCAGAGAATTTGATGTTAATTCAAAATCATTTGCAATCAGCTTAACAATCGTACCTTAAATATAACCGATTATACACGTAGTCTCATCAGAGGTCGCTGATAGGTCCAAACGCAGGTTAAACGTCATTATCCGAAATATCCCCACACGGTTAACACAACACCATCAATCCAACAGCTCATACACTGATTTGGTCTAAACATCCGCAAAGCTTCCACTAGAGGGCTTAACACCAGAAGCAAAAATAAGCCAGTGGTAGTGATCTTCTATTCACAGACCGAAACCGATCTAGTTCTACAAAACCCTGAACTAAACCAAACTCTGCTCAACCGAAATGCATTTATAGGTCCAGACCTCACACATATGCAAAGACGCGAACTTCAGACCCAAGCACACAGCTCAACCAAGATGTTCACCATACCGTCTCCGCAGTGGAACCTTAAGCAGGCACTTCCAACGCTGCCAAATATAATGCAAATCGTGTAACCCAGTACGATCAAAATAATAAACATAGT
>WEDG01006582.1:0-20614 GCA_017591395.1 Schistocephalus solidus
TTTTGATCTGCGACCTTGTTAAACAAGGATAGATTCAGGAGCGATCTGTTGAAGCCTCGCAACGTCACCGAACTCCTGGATCATACTATGCAAGTGCTGTGGTTTGGAAATACCTCAACCCACTTAATGTAAACTTTTGGGCCTGGGGGTGAAGGCGAGAAGCTGAAATACCTCCAGCATTCTTATTATCATCACCTAGAAAGTGAGAATTACGATTGGATAATCTCCAGAAGATTGGAGCCAGCATAAAAGCAGTCCAGCCTGACGGCATCACCAGCGCAATCCAAACACACAGGGACACTGGTGCCTGTTTTATCTTAACTTAACTACGGACAGATTTCGTGCAGCCTACAGCACTAAGAAGTCATGTGGCCCACTGGTGTTTCCAGCTCTGCTTGTTTCTATCGCCTTTGGAGACACTCCGTAAGCTGGCAAGCCGATATTTGTAACATCTCATTATGCAGGTAGAAATGTAATAACACAACTTGTGAAAAATTAACACAAACTTCGACTTTATCACAAGGGTCCCAGTCACCTTATCCGTAGAGTCAACCAAGGCTGACCACACCACTCAAGTTAATGAGTCCCAAACAGTTCTAAATGCTTGCACCTCTGCTTTCATAGAGTTTAGCTCGTCCGACTCTGGATTCGTTCAATGCTTCGGTGAAAAGCGACTGTGGACCACCATCAGTCGTGCAGTCCAGTGAGTATTTTACCTGATAAGCCGTAGTTTTACTCCGTCATGCTTTAATAATCACAGTAGATGATTGGAAGTTTTTGTCTTTGATGTTCTTTTGACGGCATTTCCTGCAAAAAGGGTCATTTCATGACCTTGATGCTTTCAAATTTATTATTGGCGGGATTTATATCGCAGATAACGTGCCTTCGTTTATCTCGCATCGGTTTTGCTGGCGTTTTACTTCATGCGAAATATTTTGAGCTGCGCAAATTGGTGAACCCGAGTGCTTGCGATCCCATTTCTCACGTATGATTTTGCGAGGAAGACAAAGCCTACAAATATATGGAGATCCGAGATGGAACCAGCTAAGCTTTACCATCATTTCAATGAAACGTGAACAACCTAACCTCGTTATAATAATCGTGGGCACCACCGGACTCTCTCCACGTACCTTTTTCTTTGCCATTAATAAGGCCTTAAGTCGTCGCTTGATTGGTGCGAAAAATGAGGCAAGAATTTCCTCTAACTATGATTACGTACACATTTAATTAACATGCATGTGGCAGCTCGGCTGTGTTCCTCATCAACGACAGTCGTCTTTGCCAACCGTCATTATGTCGGATACTCTCACGCTAGTGTTCGAGCGAACCTATATGGGTAATGCTGGATTTCATTACAGCTTCGTTCCGCATTGCATTCAGAGAATTTGTTACCCTAAGTGCGCGCTTTTTATTATAGGCGATTTAATGTGTGGCTACAAAACAGTTGCTTGTATAATTTGATAGTCTGCCTCCATCCAATTTGCCTTTCTATCTCTGGAAGGAAATCACACTCGAAGGACCCATTACAAAGTACGAGGGAGGTAGCCGTACTGGCAATGCCGAAGTATTTATACCATTTGCTGAGTCAGAATATAACTCTGCCCAGCTTTATAAGATGCAGATATAAAATATACGTATGTTCTGCTTTATTGAATATTATAGAGTCAAGGGATGCTCTGATGCGCCACTGGTAGGATCGAGGCATCTACTCTGTCATCATCTTTAAAAGACTCCAGATGAAGCAGAAACGCACTTTTCATCCACCCAATGAGCAACATGGAAAAACATGGACAATCCGATAGCATACCTCAGTTTTCCAAAATAATGTTAATGCGAATGCAAATACTGCGTGTAAAATGAACATCTATGTGTCCTTTCCACCTTTGCCGATTTTTAGAAGATTGTATGCTAAATCATCCCAATAATGTCAAAATTTAGTAAAGTTAACTGCTATCTACATTTTCTTCTCTACTCATCTGGTCGTCGAAATAAAAACGTGAGACATATTTACGTTAGTCGATTGCCATCACGAACAGGAAAACTAGAATAAGCATTGCTAACTTAGTTTTCGTATTCAGACAGTCCTATTTAATCCCAGATTTTGCGTTTTTGGATATTTTCTACGTGAAGCTCTGCATTGCGTATCCATGAGGATGAGGCCTGTGGTGTCACTCAAAATGCCTAGCATGCTGTAAGTTGTAGGGTAGTTAGTTGAAAGCAGGTGGGGCACAGCGCACTTTTGAGCATTGAAGTCCCCGAGTCATCTTTTGGACTACGTGAACAGTCTGTGCAGGTTTTTTTGAAATTCTTTCTGGTCACTGTAGCCCTTCTAAATTGTCAGAGCATTAGGTCAAAATAAGGAAAATGTCAGCAGTTTATTTCCTGTGTTTGGCCGTTTAATGTTTTTATGAAAAGTAAGGACTCGATAAGAAAGTCCTAATTAAAGTCTATTAAGCACGTTGAACTACCCCGATTAAGCCAATCGCATATGGAGGCATTGTGCTAGACAAGAAATTCCTGCCTGAATCCAGTTTAACAGAATCCGAATTCTGCACAGAACGCTTAATTTATGAAGAGGACGTTTACGTGTCGGACTTTTACTTTTTAATTTTGCAAACCTTTCCAGTACTTCCATGGTTTTGTGGGTAAGATCAGCCATTGATGCCCAATCCCAGGTGTGAATCAACCAAGATAAGAACCCGGGATCATCGCTCGTTGCGTGAAAAACTCTATCTATGAGACAAAGGCCCATTAGTTTGTCGACTGTGATCGGAAATATGAAGTATGATTATGTGGGGGGTTCACCAATATGTTTATAGAAAAAATAGTATTCGTTGTGTTTTGGAGTTCACTTAAGAGCCCTCACAGACACTCGCCTTGCGACTCAACGCATATGTTGATAATGTTAAACCGAAGAAGACTAGGGTGACCAGAATAACCATTTCAGACTTATTAGTCGACATCAGCCTGTCATAACCAAAACCCAGGTGCGGATTCCACTGGATTCCAACCCATGGCATTTAGTCATTGAGTGCAAAACTCTACCAATTAGCTTCGGGCCCATTGTTTTTTCATATGAGATCAGGAAAATAAATTCTGATATTGACGAGTGAGCGATATGCTTAAGGAACACGTATGTTCCATTGTGCTTTGGAGCTCACTTATGAGTCTTCGCGGATCGTTGCCTAGCGACTTAAGGTATATATTGACAAGGTGGAACCGATAAAGACAAGGGGACTGGAATGGCCATTTCTGATTTATTAGCCGTCATCAGCCATCGATACCAAACCCCGGGTGTGGAACTCACGAGTTTCGAACACGCGACCCTTGGTCATTGAATGTAACAATGTACCATTTAGCTACGGACCCATTGTTTTTTTGTGGCGAACGGGAATATTAAAAGTAATAGTGTGGTGTTGACTGAGCTGTTTAAGGAACACGTTTATTCCGTTTTCCTTCGCAGATCACTAAAGAACCCTCGTGGGAAGTCACAAAGCGACTATAAGTAAATATTGACAAGGTGGAAGCGACAAATACAATGGAGAACGGAATGAATATTTCTGGCTTATTAGCCGTTATCAGCCAGTGATACCATATCAAATGTGCAGATCTCACGAGAAACGAATACGCTTCCCTTGGTTATTGAGTGTTAACATTTTTAATTTAGCCACAAGCCCAAAGTTTTGTCGGTTATGATCGAGAATATTAATAATGAAAGTGTTCTGTTCACCAATCAGTTAAACGAACACGGATGTTCGGTTGTGTTTTGGATCTCACTTTAGAGCCATCGTGGGCAGTCCCATTGCGACTTAAGTTATATGTTGTTAAAGTGGAACGGAAAAAGACAGGGAAGACCGGAATGGCCATTACTGTCTTTTAAGCCGTCATAAGCCAGTAATACATAGACCCAAGTGCGGATCACACAAGCTTCTTAAATGAGACGTTTCAGTCATTGAGTGTTTGCCAGTTGCGATAAGGAATAACACTTGTTATATTCAGGTGTTCACCGATTTCTTTAAGGTACACATATATTGCGTTGTTCCTTGGAGAACGTTTTAGAGACCTCGAAGGGATTCACATAGCGACTTAATTCAAATATTGACCAGGTGGAACCGGAATGGCTATTTCTGGCGTATTAAATGATATCAGCCTCTCATACACATTCCGGGTACGGATAACACGACATTCTTACCAGTGACCTTTTTTTGAGTGTTACACGTTTCAATTTAACTGTGGGTAAATTGTTCTGTCGGTTGCTATCAGGAATATGAATTATACTATTGTTCAGTTCGCCAATCTGTTTAAGGAACACGCATGTTCCGTCGTGCCTTGCCACTATCTTAAGAGCCCTCTCGTTCTTTCACATTGCGATATAAGTAATATATCAATAAGTTGGAACGTAAGTATAAATATGAAGCACGAACAGAGAAGGTAAGTGGACATTTTTAAAACATTATCGATTTCAAACAATACATTATTTGTATAATGTTAACCGTCAAAATTTCAACACGTTTTAAATAATTAGCAGTTTAAATTGTTTACCTTGCATATCTTTATACGAAGAATTGAATAAACAATCTGAATCAGTCGTAAACTAACTGCCTCAGGTCTTAAGCATTGCTTGATTTCATCTATTATTCTCAAAAATAACTCAAATATGCAACCCATAGTTAAAGCTCAACAGCTAGATCGGTCCGCTTTACATAGCTGCTTGACATTCTGAAGGACATCACACTCGAAGGGCCCATTACAATGTAACAAGAAGGTATCCGAACTGGCAATGACGAAGTGTTTATACCATACGGTTAGTCAGAATATAACTCTGCCAAACGTTATAAAATGCAGATATAAATATACGTATGTTTTGCCTATTGAATGTCACAGAGTCAACGGATGTTCTGATGCGTGCCACGGGTAGAATCGAGGCGTCTACTCTGTCATTATCTTTCGAAGACTTAAGTGATGTTGGAAACGCGCTTTCTTATCCACCCAATGAGCAACATGGAAAACATGGACAATCCGATAGCATACCTCAGTTTTCCAAAATAATGTTTATGCGAATGCAAACACTACGTGCGTACTGCACATCCCATGTGTCCCTTTCCACCTTTGCCGATTTTTCAGAAGATTGTATGCAATCATACTAATAATATAAAATTAAAAAAAATAGACTGCTATCGACATTTTGTTCCTTACTCGTCAGGTTGTCGAAATAAAAACGTTAGACACATTTACGGTAGTCGATTGACATCAATGACCAGGAAAACAAGAATGAGCATTGTTAACTTTGCCAATTTTCCAGAAGATTGTATGAAGACATAAATAAATAAATCAATTGTATATTTAAGGTCCAAAGGGCCCCATTATTACAAACTTAGTATCGTGGTTTAAATAAATACAGTGGATAATTGCTGCACTATGTGAGCATCTATATGAACAGCAGAAATGATAATAGGGTTAACATATACGACCAAAAAAACTATTTTTTTATTGAAATTAAAGGTCTGAGTCGAAAAATCCATGGACTGCACTAAATTATGTCAGAAATAATTTCCCTGAGTATTCCCCTGAGGCCATATAATAGAAACCAGAAAGAGAACTCTGAGGAAAATTACGCAGGAGCTATACCACTCACTGATGTGCTAATCAACAGCAGCAGATCGGATAACCCCAGTTTCTTGGCTTTAAGTTATTACGTATGTCGAATTTACAGTGAAACCTCTTTAGCAAATTAGATTTACACCAGCATAAATTGCATAGGGATCGGTGCAAGAGCCGTTGAGAAATCTAAACCTTGATTTCTGTGTCTTCGATTCAGTTTTCGTTGAGATTTTAGGTCTGACCCTGACACGTCACGTACGTAACACCTGACTCCAGGTCCTTAACCTAATTATTTCGCAAATTATTTCGCCTTATATTCTCTGGAGTCAATATATCAGCAACCGCATATAGAAAGCTGGGGTACCCACTGAAGAGCCGAACCCCTAATTGGTCTCTCATTTGAATTTCGGTTCTGACACTCAAAAAGTCATTCCAAATCACCAGGCAACAGGTCCTGCACATAAAAAAATTCCAGAAGTTAGTTCCCGTTGCTGTTTCCAATCATCAGCAGAAACTTTAGCGAATCAAGTATGTGGATTTTTACCTAGCACCTTTGTCTGAAGAACGTTTAAAATGTGCATGATATATGAGGTTCATAATAGTTGAAGTAGTACTTTTTTGAATGGACATTACGTGGTTATTCTTAAGTTGTTGATTGTTTTTTTGACCAATTTTTTATTGAAATTAAGGGTCTGAGTGGAAAAAGTCATGGTCTCGCACTAAATTATTTTTAGAAATAATTTCCCTGATAATTCTCCGCGAGGCCATATAAAAGAAAGAAACTACAAAGATAACTCTGGGGAACACACACAGGAGGTACACCACTCACTGGTGTGTTAATCTGCAGCAGACAAATCAGAGTCACCCGTCTATTGACTTTTAGGCATAACATATGCTGGAAGTACAATAAAAAAACTTGATCAACTTTGTTTCGCACACGTTGAACTATTACTTGTGTGAAGAATGGGCATCACGTGGCTATTCAACAGAAGATGATTGACTTAAAACCTAATGTTCACTCAAATCACGGGATGAACCCATGTATCATAGTTTGGCATAATAATTTAATAAATTATTACTTCGTTTATTCTCCGGAGCACCCATGAATAAAAAGAAACAATAATGTTATGTGAATCACATAGGAGTGGATCTCCTCATTGCTGCGTCACTCAGTGACAGAAGCCTCGGTGAACCCTTCCCTTGCATTTTTCGAAGTACCTTTCTCGAGAATACCGTCTAAAACATTTGCCATATAGGATTCATACTACTTGTAGTATTTCTTATTTGTTGTATGGGCATAAAGTGGTTATTCCAGATAGAATTATTGTCTTCTTGTCAGATGCTTATTGGAATTTCGTATTGGATCCAATACAAGTGAAGTCTCAATTGCCGGAATCCATGCCCTGCACTTACATATTTCCGAAACTATTTTACAAATTTTTCCCTTGAGTCCATATACCATAGACCCTCTGCGGGACCCACTGAGTATTCAAAGCCCTCCTTGCTCGCGTCATGCAGGTCTGACCGCAAAAATTGCATGTCTGGATAACCAGACTCACCGTCCTGCATTTGAATCATATTCAGATCATTTGAATGCATATCCAGGAGAACCCTCATTTCAGAAATAATTTGTTCGATCATAATCTGCAGTTTTTCGATTAGAAATCGCATATTAAACGCTGAGGTACCAGCTGGAAGAGCAAACCCATCGGATATATTTCATGCTTAAGTAGAAACTTCTGCAAAAACAATTTCTCTGCGTTGAACTAGTATGTATTATGAAGCACTTGTTACCATCTGTGCGAATAAAATGTCATGAAACTTGGAGTGGAGATCGTTCTTATTATAGGCAATACGCGGATATTTGACAGTAAATGATTGTCCTTTGGGTCTGACCCTAAAACGTAATGAATAGATTATTTAACTTCGAAAGAGATCACCAGAGCAAAATTTAGCATACATTGTTCATAAGCAGATTTGTGAGACGCTCCATATCTACCTATTTCTGTTTGAAACCGATAAACCATGGGCTCGTGTCCAATGGAAAAGAATTTTACTCAAATACCAAATGTCACGCATTCGATCCCCACGTGGTCCATATCGATCTCCCGTGTAGATTTTGGCTCTACTTTATCTAATAATGCTCCACGTTAATATGCGACCACCTTCGGGTGCTCATAAGTGAGCACCAGGGCACAATGAAACATGCATGTTTTTAAGCAAATCCGTAAGCCACACACTACCATCATAATTCCGATCGCTACCGAAAAACCTACGGGACCGTCGTTTAACAGAAGTTCGTTTGAATCGATTAACAAAACCCCAGCGTTTCAAATCCCAGGAGTTACACACTTGATATCAGCTTAGACAGGCTGATAATGAAGAATGAGACAGAAATGGCATTTTTGGTGTCCCTCGTCTTCTTCACTTCATATTATAAATGTATATGTATATGCTTATAAATAAAATAAAAGTTTGAGATTCTGACCCCAGGCGTTGAAACGGAAAGAAAATATAAAGTGATCTCTGGGAATAAGGATTTATTTGGTTAACTTTTCACACGAGTTTTCAAGCGCAGCATCTCAGATAGACAAAAAGGGATAAATGCATGGTTAACGTAAGTTTTTAACATCAATTCAGATACACCTTCTGTAATATCTTCTTATTGGCCCACATACCATATGCAATTGGTGTCTGGCGGTCTCACATGGCGCTGGTAGGTCGATGCTGCTTTTGATGGAGTTGGAGTCTGATTGCGTGTCTTCTATGATTTTTCTTATCAGTTTGCAATTAGTTCGACCAAACACTTGCAGCTTGTCAAAGTTGAAGCCACGATTGGTTTCTAGGCTGTGCATGGTGACGTGTGACCAACATGCTTAAATATTACGGCTAAAGCATGTTCATCCATACGCGCTGTCATTCGTTTGATAGTCTGGTCGCAGTAGATGGCCGGTCACTCACTCAAGCCGTGGCTTGGAAATTTGCCAACTAACGGTCAGCCCAATGTGTGTTCTGAGTGGAGTGGCCGACTGGCGGACTGAGTGTCAGGCTGTAATGGCTCCTTCTTAATGTGGCTTTTATGGCACTCCCACTCTTTGGGATGCGTGTCAGGTGAGGTGGTACACCCATGGGCGGCTCTAACCGCGTCAGCCACCTGCGCCATCTCACATCTCTGGTCTTTTTGACTCTGTCTTGATACCGGGCTCAGGTGGGGTCGGAGGAAAGAGTGCGGTAGCTGCAGCGCAAGGCAGCTATCACTTTAAACTAAATCATGCGCACGTCACGGTGGACCTACACGAAATCGACAGTCAAACTGTCGGGATATCATCTTTGGCATATAAATTTCATAGTCTTGTAGTACGTCTTGTTTGTTAAATGGGCACTACATGGTTATTCCACAGAGGTTGAATTTCATTTACATGCCGGGTCTGACCCTAGAAAAGTCATGTCTAGATCCTTTGTCTCCATGTTCAGCAATTATTAATTTCAGAAATAATTTCTCCGATTATTTTCCGGAATCTCTTTATCAACAAAGGCAAATTTAACGCTGGGGGATGCACTGAGGTGAAAAAACAACTGGTTGATGTGACATTCTATAGCAGAAACATCGGAAACACGCTTTCCTGGATTTTACACCAGAATCTATGTATGGAATGTGGTGTATAATCTATGGTGTATATATATCGTCCTTCTCTTGGAACTGCTTGTTTGCAGAGTGGGCATTACGTTTTTATTCCTGAGTGGTTGCTTGTATTCGACACATATATGCATATAAAGTTCGTTTCTGACCCTAGAAAAGGCATATCTGGATAATTTGATTGGATTTCCTGAACTAATTCCTTTCAGAAATTATTATTCCGATTATTGTCTGGAGTCTTTTTATAAATAACGGCCCAGAGAACGCTGAGGACGCACTGAGGTTGCCGAACCCCTGATTAATGTGTCATGCAAAACCACAAAAAACGGTGAAATGCGTGTCTGTGCTAGAACGTGTGTTTGGAGCGCGAATTGACAGCTTTGCTATTTACCCTTTGTTAACGTTATAGTAATGCTTGTTTGTATTTAGGTCTTTAAGTGACTAATCCATAACGGTTTATTCTTTTTGGCCCAGATAAATATTGACATTTTAGGTCGAAACCTAGTCAGAATACGCAAGATGAGCACCGGCTTACCCAATGGCGAACGGAAACCCTCGTTTTTGTGTCTTGCTTTACCAGAAACATTGGCGAACCACGTTTCTGGGCTTAAAGTAAGCTATGTTTGTAGAGTAGCACCGTATGCAATCTGTGCGATGTTCATTTCATTATACTTTTAGTACAGCTTCTTTATAGAATGGGCAGTGTGCAATAATTCCACAGTATTTACTTGTGTTTACGCAAATATCATTAGAGTTTCGGTTCTGGCCCGAAAAAGCCATGTTATGTCATTTGATTTCACGTCATGTGAGGGCGGAAAATTGAGCTCCAGGGTGCAACGTAACACACATTTACCTTAAGCAGATTTTCGAGACGCTGCATATCTACATTTACGTGTTCGAAACCGATATATATATATATATGATAGTGTGGAGCACGCAATGCTGTAAGGAACATGCATGTTCCGTTGTGCCCTGGACTCAGACAGAAGCCCTCGCAGGCGGTCGCACTAGCAACGTGTAGCATATGATGGAATGGAACCGACAAAGACAAAGGGAGACCGGGATGGCCATTCATGGCTTATTAGCCGCCATCAGCCAGTCATATCCCAAATGCCCGTACCTGTGTCACATGCGCACTATCATCATATTCCCCGGATCACAACCGACAAAAACAACGAGCCCGTGGCTCAAAGGTAGAGCGTTCGACTTAAATACCAAAGGTCGTGGGTTCGAATCCCAGGTGTGCCACACTTGGGATTGGGTATGACTGGCTGATGACTGCTTATAAGCCAGAAATGGCCATTCTGGTCTCCCTTGTCTTTGTCGGTTCCATTCCATATATATATATATATATATATATATATATATATATATATATATATATATATATATATATATATGTACGCATATAGCAATATATGTTAAGATTCGATGTGCAGATATCTTCTTAAGCTCATCATCTCATGTACAAAATATAGCCGAAGATGCTGACCGCAGTTGTTGAAATGAATGAGAAGATAAGTTGGGGAAGAGGATTTACCGGTTTAAAGTTTACAAGCATACTCAAGTACAGCATCGATGATGGACAAAAAGAGTAGAAATACCTGGGTAATCTAAGTCTGTTATGCTCAAAGTAGATAGGCCTACAGCTATCTCTTCTCATTGACCCTGTATCAGTATGCAATTAGTGCCTAAGTACTCGAATGGCGCTGGTAGGTCAATGCTGCGTTTGCTGGAGTTGTTTTTTTTGATTTGGAGGCTTTTATGCATTCGGCTCGGCCAAGCACATATTTCCCGCCAAAGTTGAGGCCGTGTTCGTTTTCTAGGCTGTGCATGGTGACGTGTGACCTGCATCATTTAATTTTAGGGCTCAATAATGTTCGTACATGCGTGAAATCAGTCGTTTTCCGGTCTGGTCGCAGTAGGTGACCAGGTAGTCAAGACATCTGACGGGGTTAATTATGTCTTACCTGTCCACGGCTGGTTTAAGACACTTTGATGGCATTAGTAAGCGGTGTATAGTGGTCTTCGGCTGTTGGCCAACGCTTAGTGCCATGTGGCTTCAGAGTCATACATGCATAAATGGCAAAGATGGTATACCGTAGTACTAATATTGGTACTTGCTAAAACCTAACATGTGTTTTGCAGATATTTATTCTGCTACATGATGCTTCAACGAGGGGTTGTGCTACTCCGTGTCTTTGGTAGAAGCAATTGTTTACGAAGCTGCGTGGACATTCATTGACGAGGAAAAGGCGTAATAGGGTTTTACGTTCTCGCAGCTTGTTGGCATCTGCACTTTGACGAAAAAGGGATTGGACGCAACTGCGTTAATGTGACAAGTGATGGCTGCTGTGGTTTAAAGTATTTTCTCAAGAGCATGAATCCATCCAATAGTGTTGACTTCATCATTGTCTCATCAAAAAACCCAGATGAGTCTAAGTATTAATCTTGGGTGTTGGGGTAAGAGAGACAGGCGTCTTCAATAGCTTCTCGCTTAACGCCGGTCCAAATTGAGGTGCATGCCACTGGTTCAGGGAATAAACAAGCGTTCAGAGGAATATGAACTTAAACGCAGAATGTTTCCGTCCAAAATGGTTTACTCCCTCAGAGTCTCAGCAAACAACCCCAATGCAGCGAAGCGAAAAGTTTATGAGTGGGGTAAAACAGGCAGTGTTTTTCGATTGCTCCTCGGAAACTGCCAGAGATTTTAAAGGAATTGAGCAGGACGCACCTGTTTCCGTCGCATAAACAAACATCGAAATAAACATTAACAAATCAGAAGCATGATTTCGTCCACGGTGACACAAAATATGCTGATGCCGGACCAGGGGATGGGACCGTGGGGGGGAGTGAAGCGATAGCCAGGGGTCTTTCAACCGGGCACATTTTGACTGACATCAAAGCGGCTGCATTTAGGTGGGTCAATGCCTCCATTTGGTTTACGCATTGGCCTTGATAGCTTTTCGCCGCACTTTAAAAGAATCATGACAAAATTGACAGTTTAATGTGCCAGTTAGTGTAAATGAATTGAGGTGCCTGCTCCGGGTACGGCCACATAAACAAGGATTTTGGTACACATTAACAAATAAAGTGCATGATTCCATCCAACATTTGTGACTTCACCGGAGGCTCATAAAATTACACCGGTGAGACTAAACGAAATGAGGTGAATGCAACTGCGGAAATCTAAACTTTATTGCGCGAATTATCGCCACTGCTGCGCCAGCTCGCCATTAGAATTAAGGGTTTGTACAGGTACAATTAAAAAATTAAAAAATTCGTTTAGTCATTTGGCAATTGAAGAACACTGACTGCCTTACCCCTATGCGGTTGAGTTTATAAAGCAGGTGGTGGTGCGGCACGCTATCAAAAGCCTTTTTGAAGTCTATATAGACTGCGTACACCGTATTTCCTCTATCATACGCTTCAGTCCAACGTTCTTAACAGTAGAGCAAATTTGTGACGCAGGATCTACCTCTACAGAAACCATGCTGGACCTCGGATAGCAGATTGTTATGTTCTAGGAACTGCATTAGTTGTTACTTAATTATTTTTTACATGATGTTGCAGCAAACTGAAGTAAGGCTTACCGGTCGATAATTGTTTGCAGACATCCGGCTTTCACCCTTATAAAGCGGCTTAATCCATGCGGAATGCCATTCGGCTGGAAGACTTCCGGTCTGGAAGGATGATTGGAAAGCGTAGAGAGTGGTTTCGCCAACTCTCTTGCGACCTATTTCAACAGTTTGGCACGAACTTCATCGGGACCCGGTGACTTAGATTTCTTTAACCCCAAAAGTTCCTTGAGGACAGTAGTATCTGTTAAAATGAACAGTCTCGACTATTGTAGCAACCCTCGTTGAAGCATCATGTAGCAGAAGAAATATCTGCAAAACACATGTTAGGTTTTAGCAAGTACCAATATCAGTACTAAGGTATACCATCTTTGCCATTTATGCATGTATGTCTCTGAAGCCACATAGCAATAAGCGTAGGCCAACAGCCGAAGACCACTATACACCGCTTACTAATGCCATCAAAGTGTCTAAAACCAGCCGTGGACAGGTTAGACATAATTAACCCCGTCAGATGTCTTGACTGCCTGGTTACCTACGGCGACCAGACAGACAAACGACTGAGTACGTGCATGCGCGAACATAATTGAGCCCTAAAATTAAATGATTTAGTTCACACGTTCACCATGCACAGCCTAGAAAACAATCACCTGTTCAAATATGATCGAGTCCAAGTGCTTGCCTGAGCCAATTGCAAACTGGCGAAAAAAATCATAGAAGCCTAGCTATCAGGCGCCAACTCCGTCAAAGCAACATCAACTTATCAGCGCCATTTGAGACCGCCAGACACTAATTGCTAATGTGAAACGGGCCGATGAGAAGAGATAGCAGTAGGGCTATCTGGATTGCGCATAAAAGACTTACGTTAACCAGGTATTTCTGTCATTTTGTCTACTTCGGATGCTGCATTTGAGTATGAGTGTGAGACTTCAAACCACTTAATCATTTTACATTGAGAACACCTCATATTTTCATTCCATTTTCAACGCCTGAGGTCAGCATCTTCAGTTCTATTTTTCTATATATATACATATATATATATATATATATATATATTGAATGGAACCGACAAGAGTATGGAGACCGGAATGGCCATATTCTGACACTAGCCGTCATCATGAGTCATACCCCAATCCCGAGTGTGGCAGCACCTGGGATTCGAACCCGTGACCTTTGGCATTTGAGTCGAACGCTCTACCATTGAGCCACGGGCTCGTTGTTTTTGTCGGTTGTGATCGGGAATATGATGATAGTGTGGGGCTCACCGATCTGCTTAAGGAACATGCATGTTCCGTTGTACCCTGGAGCTCAGACTAGAGCCCTCGCAGGCGGTCGCATAGCGACGTGTAGCATATGATGGAAAATGGAACCGACAAAGACAAGGGAGACCGGAATGGCCATTTCTGGCTTATTAGCCGTCATCAGCCAGTCATACCCAATCCCAAAGTGTGGCACACTGGGATTCGAACCCGTGACCTGGCATTTGAGTCGAACGCTCTACCATTGAGCCACGGGCTCGTTGTTTTGTCGATTGTGATCGGGAATATGATGTGGGGCTCACCGATCTGCTTAAGGAACATGCATGTTCGTTGCCCCTGGAGCTCAGACTAGAGCCCTCGCAGGCAGTCGCATAGCGACGTGTAGCATATGATTGAATGGAACCGACAAAGACAAGGGAGACCGGAATGGCCATTTCTGGCTTATTAGCCGTCATCAGCCAGTCATACCCAATCCCAAGTGTGGCACACCTGGGATTCGAACCCGTGACCTTTGGCATTTGAGTCGAACGCTCTACCCTTGAGCCCCGGGCTCGTTGTTTAGTCGGTTGTGATCGGGGAATATGATGATAGTGTGGGGCTCACCGATCTGCTTAAGGAACATGCATGTTCCGTTGTGCCCTGGAGCTCAGACTAGAGCCCAGGTGTGCCACTTTGCAGGATTGGGTATGACTGGCTGATGACGACTTATAAGCCAGAAATGGCCATTTCGGTCTCCCCTTGTCTTTGTCGGTTCCATTTAATCATATGCTACGTCGCTATGTGCACTGCGAGGGCTAGTCTGAGCTCCAGGGCACAACGGAACATGCTGTTCCCAGATCGGTGAGCCCATATCATCATATCGATCACAACCGACGAAAACAACGAGCCCGTGGCTCAATGGTAGAGTTTGACTCAAATGCCAAAGGTCACGGGTTCGAATCAGGTGTGCCACATGGCTGATGATGCTCTCAGAAATGGCCATTCCGGTCTCCCTTTTCTTTGTCGGTTCCATTCGATCATATGCTACACGTCGCTATGCGACCGCCTGCGAGGGCTGTAGTCTGAGCTACAGGGCACAACGGAACATGCATGTTCCTTAAGCAGATCGGTGAGCCCCACACTATCATCATATTCCCGATCACAACCGACAAAAATTACGAGCCCGTGGCTCAATGGTAGAGCGTTCGACTCAAATGCCAAAGGTCACGGGTTCGAATCCCAGTGTGCCACACTTGGGATTGGGTATGACTGGCTGATGACGGCTAATAAAGCCGAAATGGCCATTCCGGTCTCCCTTGTCTTTGTCGGTTCCATTCAATCATATGCTACACGTCGCTATGCGACCGCCTGCGATTGCTCAGTCTGAGCTCCAGGGCACAACGGAACATGCATGTTCCTTAAAGCAGATCGGTGAGCCCCACACTATCATCATATTCCCCGATCACAACCGACAAAAACAACGAGCCCGTGGCTCAATGGTAGAGCGTTCGACTCAAATACCAAAGGTCGCGGGTTCGAATCCCAGGTGTGCCACACTTGGGATTGGGTATGACTGGCTGATGACGGCTAATAAGCCAGAAATGGCCATTCCGGTCTCCCCTTGTCTTTGTCGGTTCCATTTAATCATATGCTACACATCGCTATGCGACCGCCTGCGAGGGCTCTAGTCTGAGCTCCAGGGCACAACGGAACATGCATGTTCCTTAAGCAGATCGGTGAGCCCCACACTATCATCATATTCCCGATCACAACCGACAAAACAACGAGCCCGTGGCTCAATGATAGAACGTTTGACTCAAATACCAAAGGTCACGGGTTCGAATCCCAGGTGTGCCACACTTGGGATTGGGTATGACTGGCTGATGACGGCTAATAAGCCAGAAATGGCCATTCCGGTCTCCCTTGTCTTTGTCGGTTCCATTCAATCATATGCTACACGTCGCTATGCGACCGCCTGCGAGGGCTGTAGTCTGAGCTACAGGGGCACAACGGAACATGCATGTTCCTTAAGCAGATCAGTGAGCCCCACTATCATCATATTCCCGATCACAACCGACAAAACAACGAGGCCCGTGGCTCAATGGTGAAACGTTCGACTCAAATACCAAGGTCGCGGGTTCCGAATCCCAGGTGTGCCACACTTGGGATTGGGTATGACTGGCTGATGACGGCTAATAAGCCAGAAATGGCCATTCCGGTCTCCCTTGTCTTTGTCGGTTCCATTCAATCATATGCTACATCGCTATGCGACCGCCTGCGAGAGCTCTAGTCTGAGCTCCAGGGCACAACGGAACATGCATGTTCCTTAAGCAGATCGGTGAGCCCCACACTATCATCATATTCCCGATCAAAACCGACAAAAACACGAGCCCGTGGCTCAATGGTAGAAGCGTTCGACTCAAATGCCAAAGGTCACGGGTTCGAATCCAGGTGTGCCACACTTGGGATTGGGTATGACTGGCTGATGACGGCTTATAAGCCAGAAATGGCCATTCAGTCTCCCCTTGTCTTTGTCGGTTCCATTTAATCATATGCTACGTCGCTATGCGACCGCCTGCGAGGGCTCTAGTCTGAGCTCCAGGGCACAACGGAACATGCATCGTTCCTTAAGCGAGATCGGTGAGCCCCACACTATCATATATATATATATATATATATATATATATATGTATATATATATTCTAAGCAAATACGATCTTAAGGAAACAATAGGTAACTTTATTATATAAATTTTCGACGCTGATAGCAGATCATCGTCAGACTTGTGGTTTTGTGCAAAAACAGTTTAAATTTAACACGTGCTGGAAATAATCGATATCGCTTAGTCCATGCCAATTGTTGTCATTCAGGTGTTTTTCCATTTTAATTACGGCTCACCTGTTCCCCGCTTTCTTTCAGGTTGCCGTACACATGGTCCGATTCGATGTGTCAGTTGATGGATGGTTATCTTAGAAAAATGGCCTCTAACAATTATGGCCATTCTAAGATGGACAAGGAGAGGCAACAAGCGATCCCAGCTAATTTTTGTCCAGTTTCTGGCGTGGCATAGAAACTTGGGAGACAAAGTGGTCTCGCCTTCTTACTGCTAATTGATGCTCACGTATGCGCGTGAATGCTTGACGTCCTTGTCTGACCACAGTACACCGGCTTGCAGCTTTTTGCGTGGTATCTTTTATACGATTTCTTTTTATCTTAATAGCCAACGCTGTCATTAGGCTGTACCCACGGATTTCGTAGTGTAGTCGTTGGTTTGTGTTCCAATTGGATTTGATGTTTCTACAGGTGCCTTTCAACGTGTTCAGACACATTCTTGATGAGCAGAAGTGTTCGCCAGGTCTTTGATTTGGGCGCTTGTCCGGAAAAATCTAGTTCCTTGTCTTTTCCTTTTTCGTTAAACTGGTGTAGTCTCATGCATCGGCGTATAAATTCTCTTGGATAACCATTTCTGCAAATATGGTTTGAATGAAATAACTGGAGTTCGTTTTTTGGTAGAGTTCATTATCAGGACAGTGCGTTTTAGCTCGATTGACTAAGCTGTTAACAATACTCCGCTTGTCGAGCAAAGGGTGGTTGATCTGGTAATGCAGGGATGATTTCCGCATAAGCGTCAGTCTTTCGCTGTACGAGGACGTCAAGAAATGGGAGTTTACTGTCAACTTCTCTTTCGAGCGTGAAGGTGATACCTGGTAAAGTTGAGTTTATAATGCTTTGCAGTCTTCCTATTTGATCATTTTTTACAATAACAAACGTGTCATCAACGTAGCATACCCATAATTTGGGGTAAACAAGTGGTAAGGCTGTAGCTTCTAATTTTTGCAAAGTTACTTCAGTAAAGAAGCCGGAGATAAATGAACCCATAGGGGCTCCCTTTAGCTGTTTGTAGTTTCCTTAGGAGAATCGAAAATTTGTTTCCAGGCAAACATCCAATAGTTCTAGCAAGACAGATACAGAAACATCCATTGCATAAGACTTCAGTAATTCTTCTGTGCATCGCATTGCCAAATCTATTGTTATGGATGTGAAACTAGGGACATCATCGAAAGATACCATTATTTCATCTTCTGCAATCTGGTGTCCTAGCAATTTGTTCATAAATTCTACAGAGTTTTTGATAGAGATTTCAAAATCCTGTGTCAATGGATGGTACATGTGGAATAGCCACTTAGACATTTTGTAATTGGGTGCACCAGTAAGGAGGCGAGACGACTTGTCTCAAGTTGCTATGCATACGCTAGAAACTGGACACAAATTTGCTTTGGACAAAATCCGCATTGTTGTCTCCTGTCCATCTAAGAAAAGTGGAGATGTTTTAGAGGTCATTTTCACAGATAACTCATGCATCAACCAACATATCGAATCGGACCATGTGTACGACAACCTGAAAGAAAGTGGAAAGAGGTGAGAGCCAATCAAAATGTAAATATACCCCAAATGTCAACAATTGGCAGGAATGACTAATTTTTATCGATTTTTTTCGGCACGTGTTAAATTAAGACTGTTTTTGCACCTTAACTACCAATTCTGACGATGACCTGGGGTACCAGCGTTGAAAATTTACAAAAAGAAGTTACTTATTGTTTCCAAAAGAACGTCTTTGCTTCGAATTTTACTTCTTGGGATGCCTATTTTCCATTTGATACGTATATATTTTATCTATATATATTGTGGTGACTGGCAACCTGTGGCAGGTGGTCCTCACTTCTGATCTTTAAATTATTTTCCTGTATGCATTTTTTGACGTATTTCCCAGTTTGCCACCAATTAAAATGCATCAAAACTGGAAAATGGGATTTTTAGACAACACCTTTTCTAGCTATTTAGCCAACCCTGTCCTTAGGGTGTACAAGCTGTTAGAGAAAGATAGAAGTGGGTATGTGTGCTATCCATATATGCGGTTTCTCAGCTGTCTGTCGGAGTTAGTTCATTTTTCACGCATGAGCGTTTTTCCTGGATCATTATTTTGGGTGCCTGGTTGGCCATGTGGTTTAAAAATACGTTTGTTTTGAAGTATTGCCACTTTAAGCATTGACACCTGAAGTCAGAAGGTATTAATTTTGTACAGAAAAATTTAGAGAGTATTTCATTTCTGCCCTGATAATATTAGTCATTTAAGCAGTGTACTTTTAATGGATTTAAGAGACTGTAGACAGAACTCCTTTATGTGAGAAACGATGTGGTTACTCTCAAAGTGCAGGATAACCTCAGGATATGTTTCTTTGCGATCCATTGGATTTTTTTGTTGAACGACGGTATCCAGAAATGAGAGTTGTCCCTCAGCTTCGGTGTCAAGCGTGAATTCAATACCTGGAAAAGCAGAGTTCGACAAATCTGACATCAACGTAGTGCAGTCCTCATTTTGTTTAACTGTAGGAAGACCTAATAAATCCAATTGCTGCATTATGACTTCAGCCAGAACACCGGATGTGGGCAACGCCCTAAGAGGTCATTTAAGTGGTTGATTAATTTCCCCCTATAAGGAAAAGTTAGTTTAATAGACAACGATCTAGTGATTGGACTTAAGCGTCGGCAGGCACGTCAGTGATGTAGGCCAAAAGTATTTTCTTTAGTTCAGGCTCTCGATAATCCAGAGTAATTTACTGAAACCATTATATTGTGAGGTTTAAATTGTTATCCTTTTAGTTTGTCGAGAAAAAATTCAGAATATTCAAAGGAGTCATCGGAGTTCTATGTACGTGGAAATAGTAAGGGCAATAGTTAATTTAATATCATATATTTGGGTGAACCGATTTAGGTGAGTTTTGGTTGCAGTGGGGTACCAATTCTGTTTATTTTTGGGTATCCAGATATCTTGGCAAAATGAGTTGTTCTTGTTTTAATAACTAACAAAGCAATTCTGAGATCAATTTCTTTCCCGTAAGACGTTTAAAAGTTATTTAAAAGCATGATTTTGTGATTTTGTAGGGTGTGCAGAAAGGGGTATGTACGTATCATCGCCTTTTGAGCGTGACGACATCTCTGTGAAGCGATTTGTTGAGGATTATGCTGACAGCTCTTTTTTATCGACCGGTGAGTACAATGCTGTCTTGTTTAAAGTGCATTTAGTGCCTTTCTTTTTCTCGTTAGATAATTTTTAGTGCTTACTTTGGTTCTTCAGAACATGTCCATAGCTGCTGCGAATTGTGAAATGCTCTTTTGTAAGACGGATTATACTTCAGTTGTTTGCCAAAACACGTTTTTCTCTGTTGTTATAAGTATAATGGAAGAAAGGTTTATAAATGTATTTGTGCATGTAGTATCACAGGGAATTTGAGGCGTACTATTTATGAGATACACGTATTGATGATCTCGTGTAGGTTTTTCAAATAGTGTTTGTGAGAGTCGATCATGAAAAACGGCATGCGTGGTTATTTTTCATTGGTTTCATTTAAAAAGTCGATTATGTGCACATTTTACAGAATGCTCCAAGCATTTAATGTTCATAGCGAATAGCGACTGGAAAGGCCAGGAGGATGCGTTTATCAACCATATTAAAATTTCCAACGAGTTCCTCTTGTTGCATTTTATCCCAAAGCTTTTAA
>WEDG01006583.1:0-77988 GCA_017591395.1 Schistocephalus solidus
CAGGTTGCATTGACGCTCTTAGGCTATTGTGTTATTAGCATATGAGGCAAGATCTTTGTGTACACAAATATGTTGTCTGAAATTTGAGAAGGTCACAGTAATTTATTTAACGCGTGATTATTCCCGAACATATTCCGCATAACTCTTTTAATTATCGCCTTGGTTAAAATAATATTTAAAAAACTATTGCCTATGCGCGTCAATGCAACCTGTTGCTCATCGCTATTGTTTACAAGGAATTTCTGCATTGGTTTCATTATATTGACTCGTATTTTTTGCAGCAAATACCTTCCTATGCTTCACAGACAGCAGTCTAATGAGGAAAAAGTATTTGAATTTACTTACACGGTAATGCACAATTTTCGGTTTATAAAATGGTGCCACATGGTAAGACGAATCGACGTGATCGTTTGCTATATCACAACTGTTTTTGACAAACGATGTGTTTGAACGTGGAATGACTAGCTTCGTAATTCAGTCTCTGTACTCAATTGCTGTTTTGAGCCCTTTTTACCGTTTCCTGGCAGCTGAATATTCATATAGGCGTCATAGAGTATACTACCTGATGACGTATTCAAATATTGTCATTCGCCTGGTGGAAAGTTTGTATCCTCACCAGCACAGAATCATCGACACTGGCTACGAAACAGGAAGGCGAGTGACAAAAAGTCTAGACAGAAACCTTAGGGTCATAGAGTATTCGTTATGTGCACACACAAGAGAACATTATTCCACTGATTCACACAAGGGGCACACGAACACAGCTCCGTTTGTGCGGATGTCATGACAACATGCTCGCTCTCGCTGTTCAGGGTGTGTGCGCGCTTGTGTAATTTACATTATGCATGCAAGCCCGACGTCCTATGACCCTGCGCGGTCTTCCCCGTCCCCGTCCCCTTCCCCCCCCCCAACAGGACAAGCATAAACGCAAGCGCTCCGTAGACTCCACTCGTTCGGGTACGGTCACACACACAGGCTCGCTTGCAGGCGTAAAATATCGATCGTACTCCGTCCCATGGCGTTGTCTTCCTCTGTCTGACGGGGGCAGCAATCGCACGCATGTGATTAATGCGAGAGAACTAATCAGCTCTGTGGACGTGTTGACAACAGGCCCCCTGTGGAATGCCGTTCAGGTAGTGTGCACAGCCGCCACCACTGCCGCGACACCTACTCTGGGCTCTACGCTGACTGCCCACTCCTATTTCACAGAAGTAAGAGCAGGAACAGTTCGAGCAGCCTCGGGTGTGCGTACGAAGAGGAAAACGTGAGTAGAGCATACGCTTGGGTTACAATCTGTTAGTGTATTGAGATAAGTAGGCCTCACAAAGGTTATTGAAATCACTCCATGTATTTTTGTTTTTATGCGTTCAGACGAGACGCTGTATTTTTTTTCGTGTCATAATATAAAAATTCCTACTGTTCAAAATAAAGTGCTCCTTATTTTTACAGTTTTTTTATTGTGGTGCTTGCGTTTCCATCACCATGAGTAGAATTTTTTGTCATTTCTGTGTATAAGCCCCCTTTTTTTAATGGCGCTGGCATATTTTTGTCGGTATGTCATAGACTAAAGTACTTTCTTTTTAGGCGACCTTGGGTTAATGTCCAGGTATATGAGTGTTATTCTTTACTTTACTGTAAAAGTTGCTGTGAATTTGAGGGTAAACTGTAGGGTTAGGATTAAACGTTGGTTAATTTTAGGATGAAGTTATGCTTAGGCTTCGATTTGTGATTTCTATATTCTGACCGAGTGTAGGATGAGAAGCATGTCTAGTTCTTTCGGCCAAGGTTGCACCTACAATTAGGGTTAATGTTAGCGTTAGAAAACGGTAATATTTACTGTTTTTTGAATTTTTTGTAAAGAAGCCTGTATTAAAGTGAGTTATTTTCCCCGAATCTTACTTCGTATTCTTATTCTTTTTTCATGTATTACCGCCGTTTAGCCCTCTCCAGCCTTATAGTGCTTTCTTAGACACCCTGAGATTTTTTTCCGTAGTAATGTGTTGCTTATGTTTGACGTGAATTACAAAAGGCTAATTTTGTAGAATATTTTCTCGGGTTTCGGACGAATACTTTAAGTTACTATATCCATCTGCTCAGCATTATTTCACCTTATATTTTAATTGTGAGAATTCGCTTGGTACTCTTTCGTTTCCTGTCGTTCTGTTCACTATTTGAAAAAGGTCTAAAGCATCGTCTTTTTGTTTAAGGATTCATTTAAAGAAAACCTAAACCCCTAGCATGCAGAGCTTTGTTTGTTTTTCAATTTCCATCGGAAAGTTTTCAGTAAACTGAACTAAGTCGAAGAACTAATTTAGACGGGACATCTTACAAAGTTTTCCTGCTTACGCAATAGCTACTTGCCTTACATTATCAGCGTGTCACGTAATCAGAAATTTAAAATAGAGTTGCGTACTCCGCTTCGAACCGATTCGGTTATGACCTGATTAATAGATGCATTTTACAATAGTTTGGTAGTACTGGCGTCTTTTGAGGCTCCGACATTTGTCAATAAAGAGCATGCCCATTGGAAACTAAAGTGGATTTGTCCACGTAACGTCCCTATTATGCAAGTTGCTCCTACCCTCTCCCGCGCAGAAAATAACACTCTAACACTCATTCTAGGTTAGCTGTCATTAGCGTAGCTCAGTAAAAATGGAATGGACTTGGAGCCAGTAAATGTAATGCTAGTTAGTAATCGGGCATATTCTCGTGTTATTAACGTAAAGTCCATTTTCCGTGTGCACCTGCGACATAATCAGTAAGCCATTTATGACCACTTTTTATGTCAGGTCTTTATATACGTTTCAGATGGAGATTTGACTCACAGGATAATACGCAGATCATTGCTTGGCATGTAGAATCCAAAAAACGTGTAAGAAATTTAGCAAACAAAGTTGCGTAGGAGTGACGTTTGCCCATTTTTTGAATGCAAAAGAAAGAAAAGTGAGTTTTATTTTGCTTGAAGGCCTCAGTCTTGGTAGAACGGTAATGGATGAATCTCGAAGACCAGGCAAGGATCACAATCTTATCGATCTGGATTCCATTTTCAGGGCATCTTAGCCCGGAAATTGGGCACGGGTTTCTGCATGTGGCAAATAATATAAAAGCGGTGCTTTGAGCTCCCTACTTTTGTCGGTGAATCTACTGACGTTTACTTACTCATCACTTGAATCCTCAAACCCTACGCCAAATTTCCAAGAAAAATTTGAACAATCGTATCCTAATCGCAATAAGGGCAAATCAATTAGCGTAACTTTCTGGTATCTTTTTAAATCCCGAATCGCAGTTGCCAAATGTGGGTCACCTGCTCTGCTTTCATTACTCAAATTTAAGAGGTAAACTAACTCGGATTTGCACATCCTCGGTTTTATGTCGTGGTTAACCAGGTTGTGGACAGCAAGTAAGCATGCATTTCCATTTAAATTCTACTCGTCTATTACCGCAAATTTGCCCACCAGTTCAACCAATCGTTTTTGCTCATTAATCAGGTGTACTTTTATTGGTCTCCAATTTTATCACATCTTACTTGAAAGTGGGTAGTAGGCTTCTTAAATGAACGTGATAAAGATTTATTTGCATGCAAGACACATGGTATAAGTGAAAAGGGCGTGGGACATTAAGGACAATGAGAGCGATGTTTTGATAAAAATGAGATACCAGAAAACCTAAAAATAACCTACTGAACGGATGGACGAAATTGGTAGATTCAAAGAATTCAAAAGACATCACACCAGGATTTTTTTAAATGGCTCTTGTTTTTTTATCTTATATACGTTGTCTATCAAGCTATCTATGGTTTGTGAAGTATATACACATTTTGTGCAAAAATTAAGAGGTCTATATCATTGCTGAAAGCCCTGAAGGTTGCTATGTTTTTAAATACCGGATTCATTGCAGGGCATATTTCTTGAGAAAAGCCTAGAATAGTATATTTGGGGTTGACGCCTATCTCAGCTCTTTTATCTGAAAAATCGCAGGCTTCTGGTCAGGAAAATAATCCGGGTCCCAGTTTTAAAATTAAACCGGAATATCGTAACATAATCTCGTTGGCCATTATTTTTCTTCTCTCATTCCGGCAGGTAAGCGTTGTTTCTCAATTACTCCGAATTTAAAATTAATCAAGACTATTGTTTGGTGTTCTTTTAAGAAACACCTATATTTTGTCAGGAGCCTCCATAACTCCTACCCCTTGCATATTTATTTAAATTCAAGCATAGTTCTAGGGCAAAAATTCCAGGCAAACAACTTAGAAATAGTTCGCAAACGTTTCCGATAGCTATGTTTGCAACCATTCCCTGCCTGCTTTAGTTTCGCTTATAAGCAAAGAGCCAGACATAATTCATTGAAGGCCTATTTTATGTTTAATTTTAAACCGCAAAATGATGTTACGCAATACTTACACAAACTGGTCCTCGTCTTTGTGTTCGAGTAGCCTGTAGTTAGAGGCAAATCGGACGTTAAGCTTTCCTTTTTTGCGGACTAATGAAGGTGAATTTGCCGAAGAGGAACGTAACGTTGACGAAGTGGACTTAAGCGGAATAAGTCTCTCGGTTTCACTTTGCTTTTCAGTGTCATCGAAAGATTCCAATTCATAAAACAAGTAGGTTCCTGGTTCTGATACTTGTTTCCTCAGACGTGGCCTAGAAATTACTTTTGGGTTTGTCGAAGTACAAACAACAGGCACCACGTGAACCTGATCACTAAAGTGCGCATGAGGTCTGCTTGCTGGACTGAGTGTGTGGGATGGGGATGGACAACCAGTACTGGTCCTTGCTGGAAGTGAATTATATGTGCCATTGAAAACGGGTGAGGCTTGGGCAGAGACCCTGGACTTCCCTAGACCCCCTGTCACGTTCAACAGGGAGCTGCCTGCACTTGTTACTGAAAGGTTTGTTGACGGATGGATGATTTGTTCTGTAACTATAATGCGTTCTCGACTCCATGACCGGAGATATTCCTTTCGGTGTCTTTGTCGAACCAGTACGTTTTTTTTATCTTCTCGGGGACAACGGCGCGTCTCCAGGGTGTCGCGAAGTACTTGCTGGATTGTGTACACCTCACGCACATCATGAAAGCACGCGGAAGAAGCGCTGAAGGTGGAAGAGGGCAGTGCTCCACTACTCGCCCATAGTCCCCATCGACCACTGGATGTACTATCCTGTGAACCGTAACAGCTGAGCGTGGAATGACCGCTGTACCAGGCCCGGTTAAAAGGTGATCGCGGCTCCCACCGACGTGGTTCATCTGCCCGTAACGTCCGTTGGCCTTCATGATATGTGCTCCAGAGCTGAGGGACCGCAAGTGATGGGGCAGTGACTGTACGAACTGCCTTTTTGCCGACTGCTACCCTGTATTGGCAGCAGGAGAAAAATTCGCGGAGGACATAATTCTCGAGCAACAGCTGTAGTCGGGAAAACCTGAAGACCGTGGAGGTTCTCAGACCTCCAAGATGGAGGTGAAACGCAGAAGGAAGAGAGGAAGACCTTCCGTGGAGCCAAAATGGGAGAAAAGATGGAAAAAAGGTAAATGAGAAGGGAAAAGCACACGCCCAAAAGAGCGTGTACCCAGTGAAAACCTCAGGAGATCCGGACTTTCTTTTCTTTGCCGGATGGATCAATGCTGCTATCGCCCCTCGGGGATAGACTTTAGGGATTATCCCGTGCGCGCATGTGTCCACACGTCTGCGTGCTTGTGCCGCCGTGTACGCGTGATGGGATGCACAAATGTGCTTGCGCGTCTCCTGGCGTCAGCAGAAGCAGTTGGATGCGTCTGGCCGCTAATCCCTTCAAAGTGCACACGCAGCACCCATCGACCAATCCGGGGTGCACTGCACACTGGATAGCGTGCACACGTCGCGGCGCCCATTTCGCCCAAAGGGTTATTCTTGTTTTGCGTGCTGCCTCCATGGTAAAGCAGCACGGCATGACCGCCTGCCAGGTAGCGGTACTAACACAGTAACGACCACCGTGACGCCTATATGACCTCGAGCGAAACGACGGCTGGAAGCACTCGGTTTGCTCCATTGTGCGATATGAGATTGACTGTCAAAACAGAATAAGAGAAGGAATTTGATATATCAGTCATAATTTGAACTTTTTGTTGCTTAACTGCTTTGGCGAATTCGTGCATGGCGCCATCTCCTGCGGACGTCGATTTTGCTCTGACCTCTATAAAAACTCCTCCCTCACAGTGCAAGTAGTCAAACCTTAGTTTAAATAGCACTGCTAAATAAAATCATTCTACTGACAGACTGAAATCGACAGCTCATTGAATGCTTTGCGTTTCCCCCCGAATACTGCAGCTATACCTAATGGTATACCACCGCCAGTTCCCACACGGCCCGCAGAAACTATGCTAGGAATGGAAACAAAGCCTTACATCGGCAGTTAACGGGCTAAATTTAAATCAAAGCCAAAGTCCATTCTCATGTGGCACATTACCAGTGGTACATTTAGCCAGGCAAGCTCAAGAATTAAATTCTTAATAAATCAACTCCACGGAAAACGGCTTTTGGAGAGTGCTTAATTAACCAGTCATAGATCATCTTTCCGAAAGTTTCACCATCGCAAATTCATAAATCTACGCGCTTTATGTCTCATAAACTGTTGGAAGCGTTTTTCTAGTTGTATTAACTGACTGGGTTTATCAAAAACGAAGGGATTTTGAGTCGCATATCCAGTATGCGATTTCATCTCGGTAGCCTTTGAAACTGGTTTTATACACAATTGGACTAAGCTGAATACTTCAAGGCTGCAGTACCTAAATCTCGCGTTATCTTAAGGCAACCCTGCAACCAGCCAACCGCCTGCGATAGGTCATTTTTCAAATACGTATACAGCTGCATCAACCTGAGAACATTCCAACTCCAAACCCTGAATAAGAACTCTGGAGTGTTATTGTCAATCAATTTGACTGTTTCAATGCCCTGTCCATTTAAACGACCGAAATTAAACTTCACAACTAAACATAGGAAGGGTAACAGATGGCACTGTAAGGAAATTTGCTTAATGTCTTTGAATGATCAACTATAATGTCTCCAGTGGTAACCTTAGGCATCTGACTTACCAAAAACATACTAACTGTACCGACCTGTTAAGCTTTGACTAGATGTAACTAGCTTTGTCTCGCCACTGTGCAGTGGGTGGTTGGACATCCTAAATTAATCTAGTACGACTTAGAAACGGGCAGCTTCCTTTGAACTTGTGCGTTTATAGGTGGTGTAATAGATTATTATTTGAGTAAACATTTCAACTGCGACTTTAGGTTTAAAAAATCTCATAGCCGTATGACAAAAATCCGAGTAATCAAATACTCATACTAATGTTACCAAATGCACCTATATAAGTATCTTGTTTAAAAATTAAGGTTGTGTTTATGTCATCTGGCTCTTTTTACTGCCATACAAACTGTATGGCTCCTGATTGTACAACGAGACTATTCCTCATTGACATTTTCAAGTGGAAGTTTCGGAAAAGCCGACCAAAAAAATTCGTGGAACAGGTAAATTTTCATCGCAGGAAAGTTGGTACGTTTTCAATTTTTCAAACAAATCTTGGATAGGAAGACTTCCTATCAAGTGCTTGTAGCTTTTTCGTGGTTATTCTTTACCCCATTTAGCCAAAATCAAGCCATCTTACTACCTCAAAACGTAATGCACTAACTTTGAATAAATATTTAACAATAAAGCTTTATAGGCTCAATGCGAACGTTCAAAGGAATATTCGAGCAGAAATCCATCAGCTGCAGCGGGATGACTGAGTAATATTCATAATCTGCCAACAGGCAATCAATAGTATGCCTATTGTGCAGTTGCGAAAATTCCCTTCAATAATTCAGAAAACCACTTAGTGAGCATACGTTTGCTTTCTATAAACTCTCATCTTAAATTATTAAGCACGCTGAAATCCGCGTACTAGTTAAAAGCCCAGACATTTGTTTAACAAATATTTTGTCTCCGCATGACACAGCTGTTTGGGCTTCGACTCATCAGTGGGTTCCCTAGCGCTCCCTGTGTTTTCTCATAAACACACGCGATGCGTATATGGGTTTTTGCCTGTGCCGTCGCTATAATAAATGCATCAGGTGTGCACTACTGGCCTTGTGTTGTGGTTTATGAATAATACGCAGTTATCCCACTGAATACGATGAATTAAGACCAAATATTCACATCAACTTTCGAAGTGAGCATTTAAAAATTAAGTCTAAAAAATTCACTCTAGTTTACGATTACTTTCTCAGAAAAGGAAAACCTGCAATTTCAAACGGGATTCTCTATTAGAATCCTGTACCCATGTTTTTGCCTACTATTTGCGCCGTCAGTATAGTGCAATGGAGAATGGTTTTAAAAATTTGAACCTCTTTTAAACTCTCAGATCCCACCGCAAAATATGGACTTTTAGAGTACTGACACAAACGAGCATCAAACAATTGGGATTTCAGACATAACCAATCTCAACCTGAATATAGGCCTTTTTGGATCCCCATTAGAACAGATTTTCTTCATGAATTACTCCTGTTGAGATAATAACCTTCACCAGTGCATTCGGAACCCTGAGAAATGTCATACAACAGAATTAGAAGCGCATGCCGGTGAAAGGAGGAAGTGTGTCCACAGGCTTCCTTATCAATTAAAATCACTGAGCTGCGAGTTAAAATCCGGTCATCCCTATTTCATACGTACTTCCTCATTTATTCAATAGGAAGGTAAAGACAGGTAGGTTATTCCGAGCCCCCATCTATGAGACTGTAGTCCTTTACATTTTTTTCTGTGGTGTTGATTATGTGAGCTCTGCCATTTCTGGTTTGATGGAGGCTAAATCATGTTCAATCTATTGCGTAGCGTCCAAGACCTGGACGCCGGCACAGTTCCCAAAACATTGTTCAGAGTGTTGTCCAATCGGTCGAAGATTACAAACAAAACGTATCCTAGCATGTCCATGACAATGTCCGTGCAACCAGAAAACCCTGTCCTGGACTAACGAGTCTTTTAGTCGCCGCAGTCAAATTTTCTCCTCGTTTTCCCTCATGCAGGCATAAAAAGCACGTTAGGTAGGCTCTCTCCGATTGGTTACGGAACTCACTCTCGAAACTCGACAGCGACCCCACAGCGGCTAGTAACATAGGCAGAATTGCATTAAGGTCAAAGGTAAGTGAGGTTGCAATGGCCATTTCTGGCTTATTAGCAAATAAAAAACTATCACAAACGTTCCAAAGCAAATGAATTTCCTTGCCCCTCCTTTAGCTCACTCCGCTCCGTGGTGGGACAGTCAAATTAGATTTACTTTCCTTAATTTTTCGGTTGAACAAACACCCTCTCGCACCATAGCGTCTCACAAATAAGCAATCGAATCATTCGCCTGTAGGATGGAATAAGTGAGTTCTAGGAAGCATTTTAGAAGATGAAAATGTTCTCCAAACATTCCCCCTCCCGCCAACCTGAATTCCAAAGTTCCCCTCGGGGGACAGAAGCTGCGGATCCAGTTAAATTATCCTCCCACCCTTCGGCATTAGTATAAATGTTAAAAAAACTGAAGTGAATTCACTGTCAAGTTAGTCAGTTTCAAATAAGCATTCGACAGAGTGGGGGAAGTAGTCTGGAAGACAGCGTGAAAGTTTGGATTTCCAGCCATGTTTGCACATATCACGAAGCTTGTGGGAAAACACATTGATATCAACCGCCTATGCGTGAAATCTAGTGACACGGATTATATACTGCACTCAGACCTCCTACCCTCAGACCCTGTGAAATGGACTCTGTACCGAGATTGCTACCCTGGCCTAGAAAGTAAATGCAGAAATAAGCGGGAGCTAAGTAAGATAATAAAAACGTATTTGAATGTGAAGCACGCAATCGTCCATTTGCTGCTGTGAGATCAATAGAGGACAGAACACGAACTTTACTTGCATTTACTGTCCTTGTAGGTGTATTCTAACAGTTGCAGTCATTTTCCCGAGGATATCAAACATATCATTGTTAGAAAATCTTGCTAGTTGCAGGAAGTTTCCACTGATCAATGCGCTACCTGTGGGAAAGGGGACATTATCGCTTTTCGTGAAACATTCTCTGTGTGCACCATATTCACCATTTTCTACTCTCATCTTAGTATTAGCAAATATGACCATGATAAGAACTGCTAAGTAAAGTGAGATGCTCTGAGTTTCACTATTTTCAGAATTATCACCAGCACAGGAAAAATTGATGGATCTTTTGGAGCTGTAGGTGTCACTGCTAACCCTTGTATGATCCTAAAAAATGGATAGGATCTCATTAAACAGGATTCACTATTGCATGTGGGCATTAAGACTGGAGATTAGCCTGTAGCGGTAAATGAGCATCACCTCCACATTGCTATATGGCGCAGTAGAATTATTATTATTGTCTTTGAGGCTGTAGAGTTCATTGTTGTAGCCTATGGAAGCCGAATACGTCAGTCAAAATCAACATTTTACTATCTCACCGCAACTATTAACCACCAGCATATCTCATCTAGACCGCTACATCAGTAGAAACGGCTTCACCTGTGCGACAGTGGTAGTCTTACAAACTACTGTTGGGTGCCACGGGTATAAGCTTACTCCAAAATTTACCGATGCATTATCTGACCCTGCCATTAAAAAGGTAAGGAGACGGCCTGGTTATTTATTTATGCTGAATTAAACTTCCTACTTCCGGCTTCGCTCCTTCCTTTCTCACCTACCATGTTCCAAAGGTAAGACAATGTCAGGATGACTAACGATCGTGGGGCATTCCTCCTCTATGTACGCCACATCCGAGCTGCTCCCTACAAGAATTCCGCACAAAACATCAAAATTGACTTTGCCATCTTAGCTAAGAAGTTCGCTGTAAATGTCACAGGAACAAAAATGCAATTCGATCTGACCATCAGGTCACCTGAAAAACTGGTTGTGCCGCCAGTTGACGCCCTTTCAGGAGCACTTTTATATTTTTAAAATATCACGAATGTGTTGGGAGGAAATTCGGTTACTGTATTCATGCATAATCGGTCTCGCTAACTCTTTTCTTCTCAATCATATGCCACTGGCAATTCTAAGTCAATTAAACCGAAAATGAGAATGGCCGCAGATCATGACTTAGAATAAAGGATCTGTTTTCTACTGGCTTCGCTTATTTCTAACTCCTATATGGTGTAACATAACATAATAGTCCCCTTAGGCGTTTCGTAGCGCAGCATGACCGCAGATTACGTTTGGCACACTGATAGAGTTTGCTCCAGAAATTTTATCGCAGGTCGACTTCTAAAAACTCTGATAAAAAACGCATTTGGAAGAAGATGGTGATTTCAGAACCAGCTATTTTTCTCACACTCCACTCTGTGTACCATACAGAACTGCAGAAAAACATTACTGGAAAATACGAGGGAGACTGGAATGACCACTTCGGGCTTATTAGCCATCAGTCGGCTATGCCAAACCCAGGTTTTGTAACTTTTTAGGCTGGAGCCCGTGACCTTTGGGATAGAAGTATAGTGCCCTACACCTTGAACCACGGCCTCGCTGTCCTATGGATTTCGATGGACCTCCATGTTTGATATTGTTTGGTTTGATATTAACCAATATTCGCAGTTTCGACGCATTTATTTTAAATAAATGTTCTTTGTCTACTGAAATTGTTTAAGTAGATGGACACCATTCTTTGATTAATTGACAAGATGAGATATTGTCTCGACTAAGGATTAACGTTTGATTAGTGGTCAGGGGTGGTCTGTTAGTTGTTCAGATTAGAGCTGTATAAAGCATTATGTTTAGGTTTTCTAACCGGTAGCCGAAACAGTTAACCCAAGGCATTGGTCGGTGTTCAATTTAACCAAACCCTATCTTGTGTGCGCTTTGCAGTCCACTGCAGGGAGTAAAATATTTGAATATCCCTCTGCACTTTCTCAAAATGGGCGGAAAATATTGCGCACATATTCATGAGGCATTAAGTAATTCATTGGCGTGTACCTTGGCTACGCACACATATTTATCGCTAGTGGAAGTAACCGGATGGATTGAATTCTGTCTCGATGATCTCTTTTGCTCCTTACATAGAGCACCGTAGTGTTCCGCTAGGGCTTTATGAACCCAAACGTAGACTGTAGATCATATTTACGATCCCTGGTATTCATTCCCATAGACTGCCGATTCTCAGCAAACCCTTTTTCTTAAAGACCCGTAACTGTGAAACTCAACTGCGAATAATAATTGTTCAAAACGATGATTTTTTTCAGTTCCCCTGGTGTTGGTTGACCTTGTGTCTTCTAGTGCAAACGCAAGAGGAAATTATCATTTTCATTTTGATAATTTTGCGCCAATTTCCCAGATCCTCAACTTTAATTGATCATTGGGGAGTGTCCTGGTACTCGCTAAGACAATTGAAGTGGTTTATCTGCTATGCGCAATGGTTATCCTTTGCATCGTTTTAATTCTGATGGCGATTATCGAATTAATGCATGATTATAATTATTTTGAATAACTGAAGTGATTTATGTCCTGAGATTTATAAGGAAAAGAAAAAACTGTTCAAAAAATGCAGTTGTACTCGTAAATTTTCAAGTTGGTGGCACCAACCCGTCGTCAGAGGAAATAAACAGAAGAGAAAGTGAAGTAGTCGAACTAGATCAGTTGGTGTGACAGGACAGTTAGCGAAAAAAAGACAACTCGTGTGGGTGGTGGATACATAATTGGGGTATCATTTGTCCATTTTTAGCGTATAGCGACGCCTATAGGAAATTTTTATCAGTATTCCAAAACACCACGTTTCGGACATGCTCTGTCTCAAAAACTATTGTCAGTTCCACGGCAAATACTATCCACAAGAGCATTCAAATGGGCTCGACAATATCTGGATGAATTGCCGAACTATTTTTACAGTGACTAGACGATGACGTTTCAAACTAAAGATGTGGCTCCGCTACATAGAGGATGCATTCGTTATCATAAAGACTTGTGATATTGATAAATTGCACCAGAGTCTGAATGGGGTTTTCCTAGCGGATTTGCATCAAGCGTCTACCAAAAGGACTACAGCGTAAACCATTCCTAAATATGGAAATAACCACCCTGTGTCCCACCAAAGAAGCAGTTTCCGCACTCTTCCACTGAGTTTTCCGCTATGGCAGCAGTGATGACCTATCTAGGATGGAATTATCGTACTTATATCAGTCCATTTTCTTCAATGGATACCCAACTAGTTTCGTGAAAAAAATTTAACGCTAGGGATAAGCATAAAACCTTGTTACTAATGGAGATATAGTCTCATCGAAATTTCATTCTCCAACTTACATGCAAGGAATGTTCGAAACAACCTCTCGACAATTAAATGACTTTGGCATCTCTGTTGTCCACAAGCCTGCATTCACTTTACGTGCAACTCTTTCCGAGTAAAGGATCACCTACCCAAGGAACAAGTAAGCAATGTCATTCACCACCTACCATGCGCCGACTGCCCTTTTATTTACGTTGGTCGTACAAGCTGGCATCTTAGGGTTTGCATCGTTAAGCTAGCAGTTCACCAATGTGGTCCCTTATCACTCGTGTTTCGCAGTCCCTTGAGTGTGACCACCGCTTTAGCTGGGATGGAACCGAATTGCTTGCCATGGCAAACACCAAACAGGTGTGAGAATTAGTCGAAGTTTTGCACTCTAGCACAACCCACCCTATTGAAATTAGTTGTTAAATGCATCATATTTCGAACATAACGATAAAAATTTCTTTTCCGAATTTTTCTACCATTGTCTTCTTAGGTTACGAAGATATGCAAGTTATAAAGTCACTTTCTAATAGCAGAACGACGCAAAAGGCTTTCCCCAGAGGACAATATTCCTGTCTGGAGTTATTTTTTTGTGGATAAATATTTGTGCAAGATGGTGACTACTGAGAGTGAAGTGCAAAGTACAGCGCAGCGCTGGATCAAACCGGGGATCTCAACCACACAAGACAGACGCACACCCGACTGTGCTATCGCCGCATGCGCAGTGGGGCGCTCAAAAAGCTTTATTAATTGGCTGCGACCGACGTTCGAGCAAAAGTCTTGCAGCGGTTTTTAAATCAACTAAAGGGAGAAATAAAGATTAGGAAGAATTTTAAACTACAGACCGTCGTTTCAGAGGACCGTTTGGCAGCATCTACGCGTAGGATAACGTGGAGTAGAGCACGGGGCAACCTTCACAACAAATCTCTAGAAAATGAGAATATAGTTTCTAAGATACTAGCCATAATAAGTGACGCAGAGCCTCACGAAATACTCAAGAATAAGAAAAAGGTGACAAGACGGGTAGCCAAAACCCGAAAGGGAATTGTCAAACTCGCTGGAAAAAAATCGAAGGTACAAAATGGAATTGATCAAAATGTACTAATGCAAACTAAACGAAACACGGCTAATGTTAATAGTCTCCTGACTGCATGCGTGTCGTCACCATTGTCCGCCTCTACAAGAAGAAGAGATACCGCCAACTCTTCGACAACCACCGAGGAATCTCGCTGATGAACATCGCTGGAAAGATTTTCACCCGCGTTCTCGTCAATCGTTTGAATGCTCACCTGGAGCAAGGACTGCTCCCGAAAGCCAACGTGGCCTCCGAAACCACCGAGGAACAATCGACATGCTCTTCGCCGCTCACCGGCTGCAAAAGAAGTGCCAGGAGATGCGGACTCACCTCTAAACTACCTTCGTGGACATGACGAAAAACTTTGATACGGTGAATCGCGACGAGCTGGGGAAAATCATGCAGAAATTCGGCTGTCCTGAATGGTTCACGCATATGGTTCATCAGCTTCACGATGGGAGGATGGTACGCGTTACTGACAACGGGACAGTATCCAAAGCATTCGCAGTGAACAACGGAGTGAAGCAGGGCTGCGTCCTTGCACTTACCCTCTTCAGTCTCATGTTCTCTGCCATGCTAATGGACGCCTACAGTAACGAACGCCCCGGGATCCGAATCGCCTACCGGATTGACGGCCAACGGCCAACGGTGGATTCACTTCTGCTCGCGTGTCTCCACAGCCACTATCCACGAACTTCTCTTCGCTGACGACTGGGCACTCAATGTAACGACAGAAGAGGAAATGCAAAGGAGCATGGACCTCTTTGCTGCCGCCTGTGGCAACTTCGGATTTTGCACCACCATTGAGAAAACGGTTGTGATGCATCAGCCGCCGACAAATACCACCTACACCACAGCTAACTTCAATGTCAATGGCGCCTAACTGAAATCGTTGGATACTTTCACGTACCTAGGCAGCAATCTCTCCCGCAGCACCAAAGTCGACGATGAGATCGCCCATTTGATCACCACAGCCAGCCAAGCCTTTGGATGCATGCAGAACGTGGTCTGGAATCGACCCGGTCTCAACCTCAGCACCAATCTCAAGATGTAAAAAGCTGTCATATTGCCGATGCTGCTGTATGGAGCGTAGACTTGTACGATCTACCAAAATCTGGAGCGGAAGTTCAAACACTTCCATTTCAGCTGTCTCCGCAGAATACTAAAGTTGAGATGGCAAGACAGGATCCCAGACACGAATTGTTGGAACGAACAGGCCTTCTCAGAATGTACGCTCAGCTAAAACAACTGCAGCTGCGCTTGAGCGGCCACCTTGACAGAATGGACGACGAACGACTTCCCAAACAAATCTTCTATGGAGATGTCGCCACGGGTTCTCGTCGACAAGGAGGTCATGTGCGGCACTACAAGGGCACTCTGACGACCTCCCTGACGCAACTGCAGATTAATCCGGTGACCTGCGAAGACCTCGCCGAGAACCGACCGGCCTGGATGAGGATAGTGAAGACAGGGGCAGCAATCTACGCAGCCAACCGGATCGTCATCCACAAGGCCAAGAGAGTGGCACAAAAGTCCCGAGCGCCCCTGACCAAAACCGCTAATGCACCTTTTACGAACGAATCGGCATATTCGGACATCTTCAGACGCAATACAAAACAATCCGGCAATTCCAATTTCGACGTAAATTTCTTTCAACCCTCCTTCGGACTCCTTTACCCTCACTTCAGGCACCAATTCCATTACTCCCACCATCATAGAGAACAGATCCCAATACTCATCACCTGTTACCCCCACCACCGTAACCACCGCCACCACCACCAGGGATGGGGACTCTCTCCTAAACTGTCCTCATTGCGACCGCACATTCACCTCACGCATGGGCCTGTTCGGTCACTTGCGAATCCATCGTAAAGAGACTGGTGAACCAGTGCCTGGAGCACCAACCAACAGCAGAGATCACGGCCTCCACTGCCCTCACTGTCATCGCGCATTCGCTCATCGCATGGGCCTTTTCGGTCACATATGCATCCAAGAAATTGAAACTCACCGCAATGCCGACAACACTGATACCCCATGCACACCCTCCGCTCCTGCCATTCTCACTGTCACCGCCATTACCACGAACGACATCCCCCCAGCCCTTTCCGATTTCTCCTGCCCACACTGCGCTCGCAACTTCAACTCACGCATCAGCCTGGTCGGTCACCTGCGAATCCATCGCACAAAATCTGGTCAACCGGTGCCTGGGGCTCCGACATACAGTCAACGCGCTCGCCTCCACTGCCCTCACTGCTCCCGCACATTTGCACACTGCATGGGCCTATTAAGACACATGCGCCTCCACGACAACCTGCGGTAAACCACTGGAAGCTAAACCACATCAGCGCACTTTACACCAATACATAGACAACACCCTCACCATTATCATGTAACTGAGAATATCATGGTCTCCTAGAAACCGTGGCTTGGAAGGCTGCCAATCTGACGCTTATACCAGACCAGGCCGTCGGCTAACTGTATGTGTTGTGTGTGATGAGTAGCTGACTAGTGGACTGGGAGTCAGACGGCGATGACTCCTTCATATCTCCTGATTTATTGAATCCTGGTGTGCGCGTTATGGGGGCCAGGTCGCGCTGTGGCGCCACCTGCGTCCTATCATGCCTCCGGTCTTCTTTACTCTGCCATGACATCAGGCTGAGGTGGGGGAGCAGGAGAGAGTGCGGTAGCTGCATCTCAAGGCAAATATCACTTAAAACTCATCCACGCACAAGTTACCGTCCCTGCAGCACCATGGTGTGGAGCACATGGTGGACATCGTCGGATTAAGGTTGAACTGTCATGTAGAGGAGCTGGCGACCACCGAAAGAAAGCATAAAAGTGTACCCGCTGTGGAATTACCTACCCCTATGACTCCCCAGACCGTGGGCATTTAAGTCAGTATTACGGAAGCCCCAACATCGGCCAGACAAATTATTCGACAGAACGCCCTGGTCAGAAGTGCTGTGGGCAGATCACAATGCATTATCTTCCATGACCTCACGAATTAACCAACGAAAACACCAGATATATAATTAATGATTGTATCATGGTACTGTAGGACTGTTCGAGTGGAATAATAAGAGAGGATGAATCAATTACGATTTTGAAACTGTTCTGACCAAGCAGTAAAGATGACGTAAAGTCTCTAGTAAATGTATCAAGGCCTTCAAAGGTAGTTTTGGAAAGTATACTTCAGAGAGAGAGCTTCTACTCGAGCGAACAGCAGGAGGAGTCTCCGGTCACATAGGTATTTTTTCAACTGGACTACTCTGTACATGAGAGAATGAAACGGAGGGCGTTAAAAGCGTAACTGGAGAACTTGAAAGAACAAGGAGAGAAAGGACTGGTAATAAGAATTTAAGTGAGTGTTCGACTACAAAAACCCCTTTCTATGGAGAACGCCCGTCATTCTGACGGAAGTAGCACGGCCGGGCAACTAATTCAACGCAAAAATTCACATAAAATCACGTTCTATTGCGGAAATATGCAAAGCCTTTTGAATAAACTCGAGGAAGTCAAACACTTGTGGCCGAACTATGTCCTGATGTTATTGCATTAACTGAAACGTGGCTAAGCCAAGATGTCAAAGATGTCGAAAAACACAAAGAGGATTTTCAAGTGCTGCTAAGACGACACCAAACCAAAAAGAGTGGTAGTGGAATTGCCCTGAATGTAACTTTGCTGAAGAATGTGCAGGTGACCATGACCTGGAGATATTGCAGTGTCATCTTTTGGTTTCCAAATCCGAAAATAACACTGTCACCGTAACTTAAAGGCCTCCAAATCAACCTGCAGACGAGGATCAAGCGTTAATCACTCGGCTTCTCGAGGAGAGTCGGAGACAAAACATCATAAGTTTAGGATATATCAATGCTCCGCTGATTAACTGGGCCCTTATGATAACTAAAGGCAATAGGCAGAGATTCTATTAACTGCTATTTAACATGATACTTGATGAATTCCCGTTTCAGCGTATGTGAACAATGACTCGAATGCTTGAGGGTCAGAGATCTAGTTGTCTGGACCTATTATTTGGTAACAGTGAGGAAAGTTTTGATGCAATAAATGTCAGTCCACTTCTAGATTCTTGTGATCATGGAACATTAATTTGGGAACTAACACGCGTAGCTGTCCCCAAACGAAGCTCAAAGTCATTAAGAAATGTCATGCGGCTTAACTTCGAGGCAATGAAAGCTGTGATTGGATACATTCTATGGATGGATGTATTACGAGGAGATGTCAACGAATGCTGGAGAATATTTGAATTAACTATGAAAAATTTGATCGAACAGTACTGTTCTTTCAAGAAACCTTCGGCCCGGAAGAGACCGAAATGGCTGAAAACATCGGTAAAACAGGAGCTTCGAAAAAAGCGGAGGGTGTGAAAATATGTCACCAAATCGAGAGCCCAGAAAAACTACAATACTTTAGGTGACAACTGAATTAAGGCAAAAGACTCTTCTGATAAGCGCGTTCTTCTTATGAACAAATGCTCCTGGAAGACGTTCCACAAAACCCAAAGAATTATATGCATATATCAGAAGCAATACAAGGAATCGTGACCATCTCGCAACCTTGAAAAACAAAAACAACCAAATTTTGAGCGATGGCCATCAAAAAGCCGAGCTTCTTTATAACTTTTCCCAAAGTGTCTATCCCACGGAACCACCGCTCCAGCCCTATTTTTTGCCCATTTCGTCAACAACCAACTTATAAACACAGTAATATTTACAAAGCAGCTAGTTTTGGTAGATTTAAAGAAGTTGGATCAGGCCAAGTTACCTGGACCGGACGAGATATCAGGTGTACTCCTGCGTCAACTGGCTGAATAATTAGAAGAACCACTTTGTAAAATCTTCCAAAAGTCACCCAAATCTAATGAACCTCCTGCTGCACGGAAGTTGGCAAATTTCAAGCCCATCCATACGGGAGGATCACAGCTATATCCCACCAACTACTGGCCGGTCAGTCTGACGTGCAGTTGCTGTGAGCTGATGGAAAAAAATAATTTAATAAATCAATCATATCACTCGATACATTCTGCTGTCAGATCAGTTCAGTTCAACATGGTTTCTGTGAAAAGAGGTCCCGTTTTACAAACCTTCTTAAGTCGCTAGGATATTTGTCAAAGGCCATGGATGAAGGACTTTCAGTAGATGTTATTTACTTCGACTTTAGCAAGGCGGTTGATTGCGTTCCACCTAAGCCCGTCAGTTGAAAGATGGCAGACTAGGGGCTAACAGGAATTCTCCTGAACTGGACAAAATGTTACTGCCCTTGGCTACGTTCAGAATTGGTGCCTGTCCAAAATGGAGTCCCCCAATGGTTATTTTTTGGGTCACTCCTGTTCATTCTCTATGTAAAGGACCTAGATTGGGAGGTGAAATCCGATATATCACTATTGGCAGACGATCGTAAACTTTGGAGGGTGATAAAAGACGACAGAGGCTCCCAGATACTATATGGCGCAAAAACTGGTGCTTGAAATTCAATGCCAAGAAGTTTTTACTAATGCATTAGGTATCAGCAAGATGAAAAACTAATGCACTCCCAAGACACTATCTCTTAGAAAATTGACCACTTGAAACCGTAAGGGGACAAAAAAGACCTTGACGTTTTTATTAAAGACGAATTAAGCGTCACACTGCAATGTTTCAAAGCCGCAACGAGGGTAATGGCAGCTATGAGCGGGATACAAAGAACGTTTGTTCATTTAAATGCGGATATTTTTGGTAAGGTATATGGAACCTTTTTGCGGCCGCACCAGGCATATGCGGTAAAGGCTTGGCAACCTTGGCATCGCAAAGGTATCGGTTTTCTTGAAGGTGTACAACGACGTGCTACAAGGGCTGTCCATGAATTTTAGAAATTGTACGTTCGAGCAGCGCCTGACCGCCTTGAATATCTTTCTTCTCCTCTATAAACAGGACAGAGTTGACCTTATAGCAAAAGTCCAGTTGCTGAGACGGCTTGATCTGGATGTACACTGGGAAGACTTTTTTTAAATGGCCCGGATCTTTAAAGACATAAAACTGTGCCACACAAATAAATGCTCCTCCTTTTTCACGCAGTATCTTTCAGTTGTGGAATTCTTTACCGACGTGTGTTGTTCAATCCCCTAATGTGATCATGTTTATGAATCGTCTGGATAATCGCCTGTTAACGGTCAATCCGAACTTTCCACATTCCATCTAATGAATTACTGAGACAACTATAAGAATATTAGTCTCTTGATTTCAATAGATCGTTTTGTTTACATTAACGTTGACTCTAATGGAAATTTCCACGGTACGAATGCAGTGAACATGTTGTTAACGGTCATTTCGAACATGCATTCATACATTCATCAGACCCAGCTCCGTTTTGGAGGTGAAAAGGAAATACGCCAGTAGAGTTGAGTATTCTGTACAAAATCTCCGTGGTGGTCAGAGGCCTCATTACGCTGCAAGCTCTGGGTCTGCGCGTGCGTCTATTGTGATGTCGACTTGAGTAAATAGTCGGCCTGCGAGCGTCGTTCAGTGTCCTCTTGATCAGTTGGCGGGGTAATGACTGTTTTTGGGCGCCTGTGATTGGCTGTCCCAGAGGCAGTTCGGCAGCTCGAGAACTCTGAGAGCAGACGACCTCGTGCACGGCGTGGGCGTCAGAGGCAGAAGGCGCTACAAGTGGACGACGCCGTTGCAGAGAAATCACCTTTCGTTAGACGTATACACCCCGATGACTTTGGGTGCTGTTACAATATTTCAATCATACCCGTCCGTAATAAGTTAGCCTTCTTGTTACCCCTTCAGACACCAGCTAACTGAACGTTTCAGCACTCGTTCCAAGCGTTGGTTCTTGCAAAAGAAGTGCTTTTTTGTGAAAACAATCGAATAATATCTTACGTTCTTAAGGCGAAATGAAGATATGCATCATTACATCCGTTTGTTGTATGACCTGGAACTCGTCAAAGGAGTCAAACCTTCTTTGAAAGAAGAAGATCTCTTGATGAAATGTTCTTTTCTCGTCAGGCAACTTCAGCCTTGCTTCTCCCTGCCAAAAGTGTAAAAATTGAAACGTAGAGCCAAACCGTTCCGGTGAAAAATTTAGATTTTAGTTTTCCGTGTATTCACATTTCTAGTATGGAAGATAACTGTGTGCAGCGTCGGCTGCTTAGGTCATCGTTCTCTGGCTCCAACCGATCCAAAAAGGGAGCATTGCAGAGAAAAAATTCTAACCGAGCACTGTAAATTCGCAATCGAGAGCTGCGCAGATGTCAGCCCATCGCGGATTGCAATTTATGGGACACGTTGGTTAACCTTACTTGTGCTCACTAGGAGGTAAGGAGAATAAGGCTCGCTCACCCCGGTAGGTTTCGTGCAAAGTGGAGACTCGTACAATGTGGTACTCGGCTGGTACATACAATGCCTATCTGTTTCCTCCTTTGAGCGTTAGAATGCACGCGTTGTGCATTGTACGGCGATGGGTTTTGCATTCACCTAAACAGATAGACAAATAGGTTTAAATGTATAGCATTCGAGTTCTCCTTCCCTCAGCGTCTTTCTGTAATATGCCTTTCTGAACTGGAAGTTTATGATGACAGTTACAAGAGTAGTGAGGCGGTTGAGCTAGTTGACCATCGGCTTCATTCAAAATTTGGGCGCCGTGCTAGTTACCTGGTATAGCTAAGCAAGAACATTATTCGTCATATGAGATAAAAGGAAATTTATATAAGATGTCGAATCGGCAGGCATTTGGAGTTGAACCGCCATTTTTTCTCCTCCATTCACATATTCGTATAGAAACATGCGCTGGCCCATTTTTTCCTTAGGTACTGCTATTTAACCCTCTTGTTTTATATTAACTACGATGAGAAGGTCATTTACGAACGAAGCCTGCACCGCTCTGAGGAAACTCTGACGCAATTTTACGACGTATTCACGGACTAACATTCATGATGCCGACAGTTGCAGCTTTCAGTTTACTATATATTCTCTGTTTTCTTCCGGTGCTCTCTCTTGCGTTCCAATTTTATCCAAAATAAATGGGGGCCTTTTCGCTAAACGTTTTTAAATGATACTTTCAAAATTAAGCGTATCTCTCTCTCTGAGTTCAGTTTCAACATGTCCAATTTCTTACTCAAGGTAAAAATTTAAAATAGGTTAACAGAAACAGTGATTAACAACATATTATTAAGATGGTTTAGTCAAAAGGATAGCAAACACATCCAATTTATCATGTAATAAAATAATGAGGAGAGGGAGAAGCCCTGAAATCCAAACATTTGCTCGAACTTCTTCGTCCTTGCCTCAAAACCTATTTCACCTTTAGTGGACAAATGTATGAATAAAATAAAGGCACTCCCATGGACTCCCCCTATCCGGCTCTATTGCTGAAGTGATCCTGCAACGGAGAGAAAACTTAGTCTCCACCAAATATCAACCAAAGTTTTGGACTCTTTATGTCAATGACAATTTTGTCATTGTCATAACCTTTGACATCGAGCACCTCAAACAATTACTAAACTTGGTGGACGCAACTATTCAATTGACGATGGAAGATGAAACAATCAACCTATTTTCTTCCTCGAAGTGCTTGTTCGCCGGCGTAAATGGACAACTGCAAACTACAGTATTTAGAAAAGCCACCAACACAAAGCAAATATTACACTTCAACAGCAATCACGCTCTGTCTCATAAACGTAGCTGCGTCCGAACTCTATTCTAAAGAATTGAAACACATGGCAGCACGCCGGTGGATAAAAGAGCTGAGCGACAGGGCCTTCATGACGTCTTCTAAGCTAATGGATCCGCAAGCTCTTTTATCAACCAAAGCAATTGCCGAGTGAACATACGATGGCCAAAGCAACAACAACCCAATATCTTAAGGGCCATTCCGTTCATGTAAGGAGTCTCCAAGGCAAACTCTCGACTGTTACATCCTGCTGGAGTAGGCGTAGTTCCTTGACCTCAGGCGATAATTCGTCGTCGTGTTATGCAACCCAAGGACAGACTGCCCCCTACCAAATCCTCCGCAGTTGTCTTCCAAGTATGTTTTAATGATGGAGACTGAAACTATGGCGGAGAAACTGTACGAAAATTGCAGACACGCCTACATGGGCACAAACTGGCGGCTTGGAGGCTAGGCCCAAACTCACAGCTTGCAGCTCCTATTGGAGAGACTGGTCACATTTTTGACATTCAAGGAGCGACTATCATAGGCCGAGGAACCTCAAAAGCCGAACGACCTACGCTTGAGGCATGGTATTCAGATGCCAATTCTTTCCAATAGGTATCTTAACCTTACAAAGGTCTATAAAGTCCTGCATCATTATATGCATGAAGACCAGGATAAGACGGTTACACTGGAACTAAGGCATGAAGAACCCACCGGGAAAGAAGGCAGGCTTACAAGCACCCTCGACCGAGGGGAAATTGCCCAACACCAGTGGCCATCAAGTTGTACGCATATCCACGTAGAGGCCGAGGCAGCGACAGATAAAAAAATCGATCAGTCTAATTCCAACAAGTTCAGCCGGTCATTTAAATCAATATTCGATACAAGCAGTAGAGGCTTTGAAAATGGAGAACTGGCCAAGCTCTCTGAAACGTCAGTGACAAAACAAACCAATTCCGGTGAGCAATTTACATGTATCTGAATTTCATACCAAAACTCATACCTTTGCTTATCTGAAATTGCTTCCATGCAGAAAAACAGGAGGTCCATGGAAAGCCATTTTTTGTAAATAATAAGTATTAATGAGTTAAATCTTGTACTCTTTTGAGATTTGGGCCCCTATAAGAAGTTTGTCAGTAGAATCGGGAAAGGCAAACCATCAAAATGCGAGGCGGTCAACCGTCCAAAGCGCTCACTCACAGCCTGAATAAGGGTCACGAGTTGAACGTTGCGGTCAAAATAACCATTGGCCGGACCACGATTGATACGGGCCAAAAAGTAGTAAGGGCCTGTTTTACGAACAAAATCACATCAAGGCAACATGCTGAATTTCTGTTCGTACATCAAACCGTGTGTGCCAACGTCCATATTCATGGGGAGAGACTGCAATCACCACCTCTTTGTTGTTCCCTTTCCCCGTATTTTGTACGATTTCCAAATGTTACACGATGTTCACCTTCAACCAAACCCCCCTCGTTTTCTTCGGCACAAGTTCTGCTTTAGCTGAGATGCATTTTGTGATCTTTCTGGACTCACATCAATCTCCTTGCATTCTGGTCATTTGACGACTATCTACATCTAAGAACTTGACTGAAGTTGAAACGATGTTTTTAAAATTCATACTCCCTGCTGTAATTCAGATAAAGTACTTTGAAGCTATTTCTAACAGTCTAATGAACAAATGACTATCCAGGAACCCAGGTTATCTAAGTTAATGGGTGGGTGGGAGGTTGCTGTAGGATTCTACAGATAGTCGTCAACGGTTTTGTGACGCTCGGCTTGTCTGATTTCAGTTCTGTCCGGCTATCACTGGTATTACACTGACAGTTATAACGAGACTTGAATAGTCGAATTTGGTTTTCTTGGTCTTCGACTGTCGAACTCACCTCCATCATAGGTTTAAACTCTGTCAATCAGCGCTGAAACCGGATGTTTAGTAAAGCTACGGGCTCTAGCATTTTGCAAGGCCATGGATAATCTACAATAAACACGGGCTTAAAAGGAATTATATGGACATTTGGCTGGTTAATAATGAGGAAGCCAACAATTATAGCCAAACATTTCTTTACCAACAATTCGTGGTTGGTGATTAATAAATGCTTTTCGTTTATAGCAGATTACCTAAATGAAGTTACAATACTGATTAAGAAGAAAAACAGTCCCTCGCTTGTGGCTAAAATGTATGATACGGATCTTCGATCAAGCGTGTTGTTGGCATGAGTAAATTAGGCCGGGAAACTAAAATTACTTGAGCAACGGGCATTATTCCCGTCGAATTCCGGTGATTGTGTGAACTGAATCATAATATCTAGGAGAGATACATAATTGGTGTCAATGTGCATATCTATGTTGTCAAAAACTGTTTCGCATATGAACTTCTAGTGTTTAAATCCAACAATTGGTGTGTTGTGAGATAAAAACCACCTACCAAAGCCTCAAGGTCCACACCAAAGTACATCATGGAACAACAGCGATGTTAGATAGCAACTTTCTTGGGATTGAATACAGCCACGCCATGGGGATCAAGGTGCCCGAAACCATAGGGTTGGCAACTAATTGCGCTCCTATGGGCTCATCTATACCCGGCTTTCTGACGGAAGCCACAATGTGGAAATAAGAAGCTATAGCAATTACAAACTTTAAATAAAAATTATTATTAAGGTTATTCACCAGATACAAGTTTTCTTGTTAAAAAGATCAGTTGGATATACTCCACACTCATCTAAACTCCACATTTCTGGTGATTTACCTTTGTTGATTTAACAACTAACACTTAATTATGCCTTATGCATCTAAACCCCAAGGAACTACTCTTAGTAAATAGGTTTTCGTAAAATAAACCTATTCAGAGGTCATCCTTCATTATAACGTTAAGCATCCTATATTCCACTAACGGAGTTCAGTTCAAAACCTACTATATCCACTCAGGATTCCCTGTTCTGACAGAGAAAGTTATCGAGCGGAAATAAAATACCATTTCAATTTATTTTCCTGAAATGTGTACCTCGTGACTTTTTCATTCCTTCCATGAGGCATAAATATTGTGGACAGAAATGTATTTTTAAAATCATGACCACCGTGGCACAAAAGGAAATTGAATGGCGAACTCTTTCAGACGTGAAAATGTATCTCAGTTTGCCGAAAGACAGCTAAAATATATCAGATGGAATTAGCGAGGAGCCCCGTACCTTCGCTATGCGCACAGCACATGCGACCTGAGAACAGGATAAGATAATTTAATAGAAAAGGGGTTCTCAGAAAAATTCCATCCAGCCGTTTCGTTCAATTCTACCGTGGTCAGACTCAGAATCTCCCTCCCTTGTGTACATGAATATCAGATAGTGGTAAGGAAATCAAACCAACTATTCCAGGTGACCATGCACACACTGGACATTCGGTAGGCATCTTCATCAGGTACTTGCATTTTTGATGTCTGCCCAATAAATAAAGGTCGTGGCTTCCTGGAGGACATGCGTTCACATGAGGACTGCAACAGTAGACACAAAATTCTCAATGATAGGTGGAGTTGGATAGATTCAATGCCAACTTGGTAAACGAATGCAATGGATATCCATTGACATGAACTTCAGCCAACCACAAAGTCTCTTTTATTCCCAATTTAAAATCCGCAGATTTTGTTTATTACCCATATATAAAACGTGAAGCTGCGGAACCGCTTTTACAGATCCACGGTGAATGGAAGACCGTTTTTACTTAAATTTTCGCAATTTTACTTTCAAAATAAAGTGTAGCTCTCTCTCTCTCTCAAAATTAAAGGTTCGTACGCTCCCAAAAACTTAAAATCTCTCAATACACAGGGTGAACCAGATGTAATCGAACCCCAATTATTATTAAAAGTTGTGAATAAATGGAACAGAAATTTAGACCACGTGTTCGAAATGTAATCCTTGCGCATGAGACTTCAGTAGACCTTGTTCATATCATTGTGAATGTGCATGGCCTTGTCCTCGTTTCGGCCAATTTTGAATGTATTATCTCAATCTTTGACTTCAGCCCTGGCAGACACAAGAGGCAATTTAAAAATCAACGAACGTGTTCATGCTGTTAAATGATATTGTTTATCGGGCCATAATTATAGAAATGATTGGAATCATTGGAATTAACCATTTGATACACCAGCTCCATCAAAATTGACAAAATTCAAATGAACCGGCAACACTGCCAACGTGGATAAGCCACATTTTCAGCCTGGGTTTTTGAATCACAGCTTCTTCTAGACTTTGTAAGACTAGCTCGGCAAGTAGCCCCGATATCGGTGAACCCATTGGAGTACCCTTGACCTGTTGGTAATGCTTACCGTCGAATTGACAATAATTCTTAAGGCAGAGCCAGAGCATGTCTAAAACGTGCTGCGTTGGAATGTTCGCGTCATTAACAACTGCGAAGTGGAACGGCTGCATGAAAGTCTTAATGGTGTCTTCCCTGCTATACAATTCACCCGCGAAGGAGCAACAGGTGACATCCTGCCGTTTCTCGACGTCACGGTGCAAAGATTGAGTGATGGCAAGCTCGCAACCAGCGTCCACAGAAAAGACTCAAATGCCGAAATAATTCTGAACTATGGGAGAAATCATCCTGCTGTCCACAAACGAAGCTGCGTTCGAGCTCTTTTTCACCGCGCCTTCCGGTACTGTAACAGCGAGTGTCTACTTAAAAAAGAACTTGCCTATTTATACCAACTATTCCGATCTAACGGATATCCGATGAGCTTCGTGAAAAACTGTCTCCGAAGTCACAGGCAACCACAATATCAGAGCTCTAATGGAGAAGTAGTACCGAGGAAATTCGTTTCATTGCCATACATGCAGGGCATTTCGGAAACGATCGCCCGACAATTAGACCGATTTGGTATCTGCATCGCTCACAAGCCAGCGTTTTCCCTGCGGGCAGCACTATCACGGGTTAAAGACCTCATACCCAAAGAGCAACAAACCAATGTTATTTACCGCATTCCATGTGCGAATTGCTCTTTCGCTTACGTAGGCCATACAGGCCGATGACTCAGGACCCGCATAAATGAACACAAACTGGCCATCATCCGACGCGATCCCTTGTCTCTCGTGTTTGCGCACGCCGTTGATTGCGACCACCGCTGCATTTGGTAGGGAACTAAAGTGGTCGCCATGGCTATCACCAAACAGGCACGCGAATTCCTCGAAGCTTGGCACTCCGGCACAAACAGTATAAACCGCCACGTCGATCTGGATGCGAATTACGAAGGTCTGCGTGCACGGTCCACTGACTTGCGCTCGCCTTAAAATCAACAACTGCTTATCTGTGCTTAGCCAAGTGTAACCTCGCTGGCTCTGCATCTCCCGCCACATGACTTGCTATCAAATCTTAAGCACACCTCCCTCTTAGATGCGACAGTTATCGTAACAGTATTCACGGCCCCCCCAACCCCCCATGGCGTCAGTCTGGTGATGTAACCTCTGTGCCCCTAAACCCTCCAGCGTGACAATCCCAACTCTCACTTCTCATTTCGTTTGACGTCGGGTTGGTGTAACCAGCTTGAAAATTCACGAGTAAACCTCGATTTTCTGATATATATATATCACAAATATGTTGCTAAGAGTGCAACAGGCAAGACGCAGACAGCTGTTTCACGTTCGTTTATCGCCGGTAGGTAACTGGCGGGCGGACAAATGGGATCAGGAGATCCTTACCACATTAGTGAGTGTTACGCACTTGTTTGGCTTATATATATATATATATATATATATATATATATATATATATATATATATATATATACATATATATATATATATAAAGAAAGAAAAGAAGGCTCGTCGGAAAACCCGTCGTCAGACTAAATGAGCAGTGAGAGTTGGGAGTTTTACGCTGGAGGGTTTAGGGGCAGAAAGGTTACATCGACAGACTGACGCCATATCCTGTAACGATAGCTGTCACATGTAAGGGGAGGGGTGCTAGAGTTTTGATAGCAAGTCACGTGGCGGGAGATGCCGAGCCAGCGAGGTTACACTTGGCTGGGCACAGATAAGCAGTTATTGATTTTAAGGCGGGCGCAAGTCAGTGGACCGTGCACGCAGACCTTCGTAATTCGCATCCAGATCGACGTGGCGGTTTATACTGTTTTTGCCGGAGTGCCAAGCTTCGAGGAATTCGCGTGCCTGTTTGGTGATAGCCATGGCGACCATGGGGACCCGCATAAACGAACACAAACTGGCCACCCGCCGACGCGATCCCTTGTCTCTCGTGTTTGCGCACGGCGTTGATTGTGACCACCGCTTCAATTGGGAGGGAACTGAAGTGTTCGCCATGGCTAGCACCAAACAGGCACGCGAATTCCTCGAAGCTTGGTACTCCGGCACAAACAGTATCAACCGCCACCGTAATCTGGATGCGAATTACGAAGGTCTGCGTGCATGGTCCACTGACTTGCACCCACCTTAAAATCAACAACTGCTTATCCTTGCCCAGCCAACTGTAACCTCGCTGATTCTGCATCTCCCGCCACATGACTTGCTATCAAATCTTAAGCACCCCTCCCCTTAGATGCGACAGTTATCGTAACAGTATTCACGGCCCCCCCAACCCCCCATGGCGTCAGTCTGGTGATGTAACCTCTGTGCCCCTAAATCCTCCAGCGTGATAATCCCAACTCTCACTTCTCATTTCGTTTGACGTCGGGTTGGTGTAGCCAGTTTGAAAATTCACGAGTAAACCTCGATTTTCCGACGAGCCTTCTTTCTTCATTTATCATCTCAGAATGCATACTACCTCAACTATTCATGTATATATATATATGTGTGTGTGTAAGATAGTGTGTGGCTCACCGATCTGCTTAAGGAACATTTGTTCCGTTGTGCCCTGGAACTCACACTAGAGTACTCACAGGCAGTCGCATAGCGACGTGTAGCTTATGTTTATAATGTGGACCCGACAAAGACAAGGGAGACCGGAATGGCCATTTCTGGCTTATTGGCCGTTATTAGCCAGTCATACCCAATCCCAAGTGTGGAATACCTGGGATTCGAACCCGCGACCTTTGGTATTTGAGTCGAACACTCTACCATTGAGCAACGGGCTCGTTGCTTTGTCAGTTGCGATCAGAAATATGATGTTAGTACTCACAGGCAGTCGTATAGCGACGTGTAGCTTATGTTGATAATGTGGACCCGATCGCAACCCGATCGCAACCGACAAAGCAACGAGCCCGTGGCTCAATGGTAGAGTGTTCGACTCAAATACCAAAGGTCGCGTGTTCGAATCCCAGGTGTTCCACACTTGGTATTGGTTATGACTGGCTGATGACGGCTAATAAGCCAGAAATGGCCATTCCGGTCTCCCTTTGTCTTTGTCGGGTCCACCGATCTGCTTAAGGAACATGTATGTTCCGTTGTGCCCTGGAGCTCAGACTAGAGCCGTCGCAGGCGGTCGCATAGTGACATGTAGCATATGTTGATAAAGTGGAACCGACAAAAGACAAGGGAGACCGGAATTGTCATTTCTGTTTTATTAGCCGTCATCAGCCAGTCATACCCAATCCCAAGTGTGGCACACCTGGTCTCCCTTGTCTTTGTCGGGTCCACATTATATATATATATAGAAAAAAAGCTCTGGGGAAAATTAATTTGTGCTCGTAAAATTTCAATTTGGTGACACCAACCCGTCGTCAGACAAAAGGAGTAGAGAACACAGTAACCTAGTCAAACTAGAACGGTTGGTGCTACAGGACAGAGAGTAACGGACAGATAACTTATGTGAGAGGGGAGGGACACATAATTAGGGCATGTTTTCGGGCGGGAAAGGAGTTACGGCTTCCTGTGTTGAGGGGATGGTGGATTGCAATGCAGTGGGACTGCAGATGGCTGTATTAGCAGTCGTCGATGCCGGTCGGGGGCATGGGCCAGTGCGCCGGTTGGGGGCTTTATGAAGTTCAGTTGGCGCATGATATACGGTAGTTGATCTTTGGGTAGGGGATGCTTGATTCAGTAAGATATGCTATTCCCTACCTTGCATGCAAGGAATTTCGAAATTAATCTCTCGAAACTCTCTTGGTTAGGCTTTAGAACAGCAAATGCTCCAGACAACTGAGCTACTAGGACACCATGGGAGCCTTGAGTTTAAGCACAATTGGACCAAATTAGCCACCCAGTGTTGTGCGACGTATGGAATCCACCAATTCTGATGCAGTAAGCTGACTGCCCAAGTATGATTTCCTAAGCAATCAATCTAGAATCCATCAGCTGTCTACCAATCACAATGATTAAATAAGAGGATTTTGGCAGATTGGAATAATTCCTTTGACCCATTTCTGAAAAACTCGGCGGTCTCGGAAGATTTGAACGCACGGCTGCAAGGGTAAGGTTTTAGTACAGCCAACGCTCTAGGCAACTGAGCTACGAGTAACCACCGGAAGCGGTGATTTTTATTACATTTGGGTCAACTTACACGTGCAGCCTAGTGCGAATCATGGAATCTATCAAATCTGATACAGTAAGCTGACTGTACAAGCAGAATTTCCTAAGCATTCAAGTTTCTCAAGTTAAAAACAAGGCTTAGATATATACAGAAGCGAGAGACTAGCCGTCAACTCGAGAACCTTCTTCACGTGTATGTTATGTGACTGATCGAAGACGATATAAAAAGCTCGAAGCAGCAATTTTACCTTGAACCAATTATGGTATTCTCTTTTTAATGCAATGCTTTGTCCTTACCACCCCCATCCCCTCAGCAAACGCCGAGTTTCCGCAGTGGTGGGATAATGCACCATGTTTAGGGCTAAAATTATGTTCATTTATCTGACATAATATTGTAACGTCGGTTTACTGTTTACATATAGTTTTAGCCATAATGCTAATCTATACTATCGGATGGCGCACTCTGAGAAAAGCTTATGTAATTTTATTTAACCTCAAGCATCAGCTCCTGGCTGAACAATAACAGTGTGATATATTCATTTTTATAATGCCTAGTTTGTTTGGATATAGAGACTTTTTTCGTTTAGGCTTATCTGGGCAAACCATTGTTAGCCGGGGAGCACTTAAGGTTTCTTCATACAATCCTGCGTGCTAAGGAGTAAGAGCGAAAGCCGTGTTAGTGCTTGGACGTCAATGCCGTCGGAGAGAGCGTACAGTGATGAAGCGAACTTCTGGAAACATGTAGGACCTACTGCTCGGAGCATAGGGGGTGTGGTCCTACGCAGTAGACACCATGAACATTAAAAGGCGAAAGGGCGTAAACAAGGTTCATTATTTACGCTCACAAAATGTGCCACCGCTGAAATAAACATCCCAGTATGTTTGGTATACATGTGGGTTCAGAATGGACTTTTTCGAATTTAAGAGTGACTGTACACGCAAAAGCCACAGCTTTGAAAGTGGGTTACATGCGGAGAGGTTTGCGCACGGTCAACACATTATGAACTACGAAGACGTCTTGTGTACCCTCTATGGTCGGGGGTTGTTTCAAATAATTCTTACAGTTTGCTGTGGGCTCACGAATTTCGTACTTATCTTCGAATTTCAGTCCATAATTTTCCTCCATCTCACACCCGAATTCAACTGCTCCTCTACCAGTCTCAATGAATTCAGCCAGGTCACTTGGGTGACGGAATCCGAATATCTGCACTTTCAGAATTTGCATCAGCCGAAGGACCTTGACGCAGTTTTGAGCAATAAGTTCCACGCTAATGCCTCAGCGCCCGATCAATGTTGGGCCATTGCGCGGCAACGGGGAGATGATGGACAGGAACTTATGCGACCGTTTTACCTGTGATCAGTGGACCTTCTCAAATCACCCAATGTCACGCACCCTGGTAACAGACTATAACCTCATCTGTGACCGTCGGTATCTCGTCACCCTACTCGAAACCATAGTTATAATGAGTTTAGCCACAGCCTATAGCATGGCCATATTTACGGACAGGTTGAGTAGACGAAAACTGCTGCTTTTCTATGCATTTTGGGATTGCTTGACCTCCGTCGGTATTGTTCTGGCCCCAAACCTTACTGTTTTCTTCATAATCCGGGCGCTGCGTTCACTTTCGGCATCCATCTGCTACCTGCCACCGTGCATCATTGCAGAGTTAGTGCCGACTAAGAAGAGAGGTGTATTCGTCAATCTCTTCTGGATTCCCTTTGGTCTTGGTTATATGCTGACTGCAGGCATTGCCTACCTAACACGTGACTGGTTCCAATTTCGTCTATATGGCCTACTACTCCTGATCGTACACCTTCCCCTCTTCTTCATAGTACCCGATTCGCCAAGATGGTTAGCTGTTCACGGTCGGTACGACGAGTTTGTGAAGGTGCTGAAACAGATTGCCGCCTGGAATCGTGTGAAAGTCGAAGAGGGATTCTATGAAGAAGCCGTAGTGGTGACCAGACAAATGGACACTCAGAAGGCTATCCAGGGAAGCGACAACTCAAACGGCAACATCCTTGCTTCAAGTCAAAGTTCTATGGCGAATAAGCCTCGCTCACATGACTCTGTTTTGGATGTTGCCCGCCTACCGAATATGCGTCGCAAGTGTCTCATCCTCGCCCTAGCGCATTCTAGTATTACGCTCTGTTATTTTGGTCTCAGCATTAACGCCAGTTTTACCAATGAAAACGTTTTCCTCAACGTCTTCTTTCAGGGTTTCACGGAGATCCCCTCCGCTGTAACCGCCTGGGTCATATCAAGCCATGTGGGTAGACGACTATCACTGATCGTGCTTCTCCTACTCACCACATTGACTGTGATAGCAACGCCGGTTATTAAACCTATCCAGCCTCTTGCAAGCACTGTGATCGCAATTGCAGGTCGAATGGCGGTGACCACCGCCTACTGCATTTCAGACCTCTATGCAGCTGAGATGTTTCCTACTACTGTGCGTAATATGGGTATATACATTATCATGACGGCGGGTGCCGTGGTGGCCGCCCTGGCTCCCTACCTAAATCGACTAGCAGACACCTTCTACTGCCTGCCTGCCCTGCTTTACGGCGTTGCCTGTGCTCTGGGCTCTGTATTGGTCTTCTTCTACCTACCTGAGACAAGGAAATGCCCTCTGGCCCAGACACTGGATGAAGCCGAAAGGCTTGTCTGCGGACATGAGGAGGATTGGATTGAGCAAATGAGCAAAACGACCACTGAAATGAACATCAACTCAAAGCAAATTTAGAAATTTTTCTCTATCTATACTTAAAATTCGGACAGTCCGTTAATTAAAATACGGAAACTTTTCGTGTGATCTTTCCTCGTCACGACACAGTAGGAGGCCAATATTTTGTTTATGGAGCTGCTGGTGTACGTCATTTACTGAAGGGTTATGCCCTCTTTTTAATTTACCCTTTTAATAAAGTAATTTGGAAAAATATTATATCAACTTCTTAAATATGCTAAATTCGAGTTCAGCCTACTACTTTTGTATCACTTTCAGAGACATTTGTTCCGAATTGCGGTCATGGTCTGTTGGGTTTTTCCCGAGTGCAGTTCCTGTTGTAATTTTACCGGGAATCGTTCCCAATAGTACCTACTTCTATTATTTGGGGAAAATAAAACTTCAAATATTTTAGTATTCGAGGAACGTTCATTAGCTAGTTCGTTCAATGTTCAATTTTTCTGTTTCAATAATTGGAACATTCGAAGATGCCTTCAGTTTGTTAGTTCTATTTTAAATAGTATTCTAACCATAGGTGCAGTTTCTCGTGCAGCTGAAACATGATTGCTGCGTGTTTCGGCTGAAACTGGACAGTCAAAACTGGTTTTTTTCGTGGTGAATACATAAGTTGAGAGTTGTCTGGTCTTGGTTGAGGTTCGAATGATGAAGATAAGCTTTGTTGTTGCCAGGTTTTTGTGTCCCTATATTCATAAAGACGCCGTTTCGTGAAAGGCTTCCCTAGTTAATTTGACTGTCCTCGTTAGAATTCCCCAGTTCATCAAGGAAACTTCATTTTACATCCATATTTTGGGGTGTTGTTATGCCTTATCGGAAATAGTTAGCTTTTCCATTTTTAGCATTTTAAAGGGCCAACTTTGTAGCAAAAACTTTATATAATAAGATGACCACTTCATGCCAAAAAAATAATATTTTTCATAGTGATTCTGACCCAAACGTTAATTACACGGACAGTTTTCAAAGTAATTGGCTGACGAAATCTGTTTCAGATGAAGTTTACAAAATGTTCCATTTGAAAGTATTCTGCTTTGAAACGATAAACACGGCTGGTTGGGAGAGCGGAAGTAATCAGTAACTACACATAGTAAAAATATTTTGGTTTTAGGCAAACCGAATCACCCACCTCTGTCGTTTTCCATTTATAAAGTTTTTCTGAATGAGCTCTTTTCATGTCTCCCGATCGTGCAATTTGACAATTAAAGTTCTCTCTCCAGCTTCCTTGGTAGACTTATGATTAACCAGTTTAACTGAAAAAGATAATAGAGGCCAGAATAGCCATTCCTGATTCACCTTTAGCTGGTCTTAACCTAACCGGAGAGCAGGAAGCTCTGAAAGTGGAAACAGGGTCCGGCTGTTTATGTGGCTGGATTCTACACTCGTTGAGCTGTCGTGGTAAGGTACACGTGAACCGGAGCTTTACAATGATACTAATGTTTCTCATTTCTGAAGTGATTGAGAGCAATAAAAACCACTTTAATGAGTGTATTTTGACATTTAATAACGTTTGTGAACCGGATGAAAGATCCAGTTTCGGTAATATTATATGTATGCTATTGATTGAAAAAGAATGACTTGGGTTTTGGCTACGCGCTGTTAAGAGACTTCTGAAGAAAACTAAATAAACATTTGTCAATATGAACTTATGACAAGTCTATTATGAATTATTAATTATTTAATTTTTCTTCGCTTGACATATTCTGAGATCCCTAGATTCTAATACAGACTAAAGGAGTTTGTAGTAGTGACTGGTTGATGGTGAAGAACAGTACGTATGTCGCATTTATCGCTTTCCTGAACATTGTGTTCGCGTTTGACGCAGTTGCATGAGGGCACAAAACAGGCATGTCGAGACCCATTGCAGTGAACCGGAAGATAAGGTTGCTGAATTACAATATCTCGATGGGTGCCCAGAATTAATGGTTACCCGCGCAGCTTCGTCAATCGATGCATACGTAAACGTGACGAGTGTCAAAATTCAACTGGCCCCAAATTTGGCGAGCGCTTCCGTACGTGAAGAACGTCTCGGAAGCCCTCAACTGCCTCCTCACGCTACTCGAAGTTGAAATTGCATACAGACCTGAGGCAACCATCAGGTACCAGGTCATGACACCGAAAGACCCACTACCAGAGCTGATATAGTTGCGGACAAAGCAACTATGTCGGAGAAACTTGGAGACTACTCCGAACGCGAATGGCCCAGCAGTGATGAGGAATGACGCTACCTCCCAGGTCATGGCTCATTCGATGAGACCCGGCCCCACTTTTAAGTGTGATAAGGCCGAAATTCTGGCATGAGGTGACAACCCGTGAGCTGTCAGTTGTTTGAGTGATGGTTCTCCGACCCGTATTCAATTAACACGCGCAATGACCTTCCTCTACTGTTGCAATTTTGCCTGGGCGAAATTCCTATCCACGCGGGGAGGATGTGGGTGACCAGCAGTCCCGGTGACAGCGAACCTAATGACCAAGTAATCGTTACGCCAAGAATCAAAAACGGTAATGAAATAACGAAAATTAACGACTCAGGCATGGACCGAAAAGCATGCAACGCATCAAATATGAGCCCCGGCGATGAACAAGAGGACCGCTATTTATAGTAGCCGTGTGATGTCCCGACAACTGCGCCCTATAAAGACTGGGCACCTCGTGGCCCTATTACCCTCTTCTCTGATTATAAGGTTGAGATAATCCGTAACGTCAGGTTATTAAAAATCTTGTTCCAATGATTGTGTCTCCGTCTTCGCGACTACTTCCTGGAGCTCGTCTCTTCACTTTTCTTAGTCTAATCGCGGATTTCGACCGTTTACCCTCCCTACGTAAGCGACCTGCAAGTTCACCGACACCCAACAGAAAGGCCCCCAATGCGTACATAATTGCTACGGTAGTCCACGTAGGAGCAAAGATACACGGAAAATGAAGAGCCGCAGTTTAGAGAAGTGGAATTGATGACTAGAAAATGAATTTTATTAGCTGTATGCTACTTACTCACTCTTGAGTCCATTATCAGAGGCAGCGTATGGTGGTTGCTATCCGCCCTCACCAGTCACTCAGCGTGGAGCTGAAGGCAAAATGGAGATAACCATCAGGCACCAAGCGATTAGGTCAGAAGATCCGGTGCCACGGAAGGAAACGTCTGCAGTCACTTATCCGGTTTTATGTAGAAAAGGGCACAGTATCTAGGCCAGAATCGAATTACTGCAGATACGGAAAACCAAACGTGCAGTGAGGTGGAATGATGGCAAATCTTAGGTGGCGGATTACTCGACGGAACCCAACTGAAATCCTCGCAAAGTATGATAAGCCCGGGAATCTCGAACTCATTAAGTGATGATCCTCTGGCCAGGGGCTCGTCAACAAACGTCATTATTTCCTTCTTCCTATTCAGCTTTGATACTGTGTAGCAGAGTATTTAGTCATGTGGGGAGTGCGCGGGTGAACAATACTTTCAGAGGCAGTACTAGGGAGGTAAATTCCAGGATAATCATGCAATTAACGACTTGAATGTGGGCAACCAAGTCGATTCCGCACCCAGTACAAGCAGCTGTGATGATCACAGTTTAATGGTTTTTTATGATGGGTTGGGCAGCGAATCAGAAACAGCAAGCGACTAAAACTCTTGTTGTAGCGAGCAAGCCACCTTCAATAGGTTGACCATCAGAGGCCGATTAAACTCATCCACCTGTCTTAGGAGCTCAGCGGAGATGAATAAATTATATAAAACTACATAGATGCCTTTGTCTTGCATTTACCCTTCTGATAGTATCGACAGGATGTTAGTCTGCAATCTAATTAATCACTCAAAATCATACCTGGAACAAACATTTCGTGGATTCATTCGAATTGCGTAAACATTGTGGGATTTTCTAGAGATAAAATAAAATACCACCGCAAACGCCAGTTTGGTAAAAAAACAGAAATTACGTTATAGCCATCATAACAGGTAGGTAGGCTTTCGTCGACACGTGTTCATTCGTTAGCCCTGAGTAACTGCTTATATCCCAGACTATTCAGAGCACGTGCCCCTGACAGTGTTGCATCAATGTCAATGATGCTCAACTGAAAGCCGGGGACACCTTCACCTACCTGGGCAGGAATCTCTCCCGAAACACCAACATCGATGATGAAGCCACCATCTGAATCGCCAAAACTAGTCGATAGTTCGACCGCCGCAGTCCGACGATGTCCACCATTTGCTTCACAGAAAGGAAGTGCAGGGACGGTGGTTCTCGCGTGGAATAATTTTAAGTGCTAGTAGGCCTGCACTGCAGCTACCGCATACTCTCCTCCTCCCCCACCTAGGACCGGTGTCATGACAGAGTCAAGAAGACCGGAGGCGGGAGAGAGTGCAGGTGGCTGGCGCAGCCGGAGCCGCCCCAGATTGTGCCGCCACACCTGACCCGAATCCCACGGAGTCGAAGCGCCACAAAGGCCACGTTACGAAGGAGCCATTACAGCCAGTCCCTCAAGCTGCCAGTAAACCACTCCACAGAAAATAAATACTGGGTAGACCGTGCAGTACAAGTTATCCCGTCAGTTGACAAGCGTCCAAGCGACAGTTTTTAGCGCACCGGGATAGTTTCAAGCGCTTCAGATTGTGTATAGTGAGGAAAATTCGCTGAGCCGTTGACCTCAGCCTCTTCTCCACCCCCACAGCCAGACTAACGTCCGAGCCGGTCAATTGTCTGATGGGGAGTGGGCGCAGCTGCTGATGACCTCGTCTACGAGTACTACGTACATGACCTGCCCCCCCTAAACACAAGCACCAGGATTTCACATTACAGTGGGTTGTACGGTTCCTATCTCACATTTGCTAGCTAGAGGTTACACTAAGAAGAAGCCATCATAGCCTGACCCTCAGACCACCAGTCAGCCACTCCACACAACACACATTGGACTGACTGTGAGATCTGAGTGTAATTGGTAGTTTGTAACCTTCCAAGCCACGGCACTATATGCACCGGGATATTCTCAAGCTTAGATCACACATGCAACAGAGGAGCCACATGAAGAAGGAGGCGATGATCATACTTTCCTCTTAATCAGCTATGTAGGCTGAAAGCATATTTTTTGGGGTGTTGCGTGGGATTATTTGAAATGCAGAGGCTGATGAAGAGAGTCGTAATGTTGTGGTATAGCCGGTGGTGTTCTCCCGCAGGTTTTTATCGAGACGCGTGTGGCCTAGTAAGCCCATGTGGTGCGTGAATGTGCGTGGGTAGTGCGGACAGGTGATTCGAGTGTGGCGGGTGTATGCTGGTGCTCCTGGCACTGGTTCCCCGGTCTCTGTGCGATGGATTCGCAAGTGACTGACCAGGCCGATACGTGTTTTGTATGTGCAGTGACAATGAGGGCAGGATAGGTCAGGTGGCGCTAAGTCTGCAGGGGTTGTGCTGTTAGGACTGGTAGTCGCGCTCATGGGAGGACTGTGCGAAGTATTGTTGGGTGCGCAAGATGTGGTAGATTTGTTGGCATCGCGATGAATTCCGCTTTCGTGGATGCGCATGTGACCGATCAGGCCTATGCGGTGAGTGAATGCGCGGAGGCGGTGAGGGAATCGGAGGCGGCGGTCTCTGCTTTGTTGGTGGTCCAGGAACGGGTGCACCCGTCTCTGTGCAATGAATTTGCAAGTGACCGACCAGGTCAATGTGTTAGGTGAATGTGCAATCGCAATGACGACAGGTTAGTGAGGAGTCCCCATCGCTGCTACTGGGGCAGTGTTGGTGTAGGTGGCAGGTGGCCGGAGTGGGGCAAGTAATGTTCGTCACCGTGAGCGGTGCAAGGGGTGGGGGAGGGGGAAGGTGTCGGGGATCATGGGCAGCGGGGCATCAACGGGGTGATTATTAGTGTTTGAGGTGGTCACCGTCGTGGCGTTTGAGGCAGGTGTGGCAGAAGTTGATGTTTTGAGATTGTTGTTGCATTGAGTTCGAGGATATCCGACCGGGCCGATTCGCGCACGGAATGTGCTTTGGCAGCGTGCGCACGTTGGCAGGGCCTGAGCATTTGCGGTGTTGATCCAGGGTGCTTGTGACTTGCAAGCCGCCCTTTTGGCCTTAGTCGCGGCGATCCGGTTGGCTTCGTATATTGCTGCACTAGTCTTCACGGATCCTCTTCAGGCCGGTTCCCTGGGCGAGGTCTTGCCAAGTCACCGGGTTGATTTGCATTTGCTTCAGAGATTTCTTCAAAATGTTCTTGTAGCGTCGTTTTTGACCTCCTTTCGGTGAGCACCCGTAGCGACATCTCAGTAGAAGTCGTTTGGGCGGTCGCTCGACATCCACTCTCACCAGGTGACCGCTCCATTGCAGTGGCACTTGCCTCGGCATGGCGTGGATGTTGCGGATTCCGGTCCGCTCAAGGACTTCCATGCCCGGGATCCTGTCTCGCCATTTCAGCTTCAGTATTCTTCGGAGGCAGTTGAGATGGAAGTGATTCGGCTTCCTGGTTTGTCTCGAGTCGACGGTCCAGGTCTCCGCTCGGTAAAGGAGTGTCATCAAGACGACGACCTGTACAGGTAAGGTTGATGTTCAGGGGAATACCGTGGCGATTCCACATTGGAGCTTGCAGCCGGCCGAAGGCTGGGCTGGCTTTGGAGATCCATTGAGCCACCCCGTCATCGATTATCATGTTGTGTGACAGCGTGCTTCCCAGATATGCCTCTGTGATTATCACAGAGTTGCCGGTTCCCCTTCCGTTTGTAGAGATGGGCGATGGTTGCGTCTTTGAAATCTTGAGGAGCTTGTCCTTGGCGCCACCGCTCCTGGAAGAGTGCTGTGAGTTCCGCCATCAGCCGGAGCCCGCTGTGCTTGCAGACTTCTGGTGGGATTGCGTCGGATCCCGGTGCTTTCCCGCTGGAAATCTGTTGCACGGCCTGGATGGGTTCTGGTAGGGAAGGCAGGAGATCAAGGTCATTGTTCGTTTCCACTTAAAGGAGCAATTCAATGGCAGCATCGGAGATGGCTGATGAGCAATTGAAGACACTTCTAAAGTGCTCGGCCCAGTGCTTCAGAATTTGGGATTTCTCCGTCAGAAGTGCTATGCCGTCAGAGCTGAGCAGCGGTGCGGTTCGCTTAATGCGGGGGCCGTAGATGGCCTTGATAGCCTTGAAGAAGTTTTTCATTTCGTTGCAGTCCGCATATCCTTGGATTTCCTCAGCCTTGTGGACCATCCAGGTAGCCTGAATCTCACACAGCCGTTGTTGTACAAGGCGACGGCATCTGAAGAAGGTTGCTTTGGCGGCGTCAGTCTGAAGGTCTATGTAGACTTTGTGTAGTCGATTCTTCTCCACGAGTAGGTTGCTGATGTCGGCGTCATCGTCTTCAAACCAGTCCTGGTGTTGACGGCGCACGCGTCCGAGGAATTCAAGGACGGTGGATCGGATGACGTTCCGCAGTTGACACCATCGTAAGTCCACGGTGGGGGTATCCTCTGGAGCATAGAGGTCCTCCAGTTTTGGGGTTATTTGGTTGTTGAAATCAAAACAGTGGGCGGGCAAATTTAACAAAAGAGTATTTAACTTACCTGGCGGTCGCTTACATTGGGGCCATCAGCGGAGTTAAAGTCGAGGCTCATCTTGGAGATGACGAGACGGTGATCCGTCCCACCATCGGCATCGTGGATCGCCAAAGCCAGCCAAGCCTTTGAACGCATGCAGAACATCGTCTGGACGGTCTACCAAAACAGTGGGGAAACTCAACCGCTTCCATCTCAGCTGCCTCCGCAGAATACTAAAGCTGAGATGGTAAGACAGGATCCCGGACACATAAGTGTTGGAACTAACAGGCATCCTTATCATCTACCCCAGCTGATACAACTGCAACTGTGCTGAAGCGGCCACCTCGTGGAGATAGACAACGAGAGACTACCAAAACGACTCTTCTATGGGATGTCACCACGGCAAACTGGGAGGAGCTCACCCGGAAACGACTGGCCTGGAGGAGGACAGTGAAGACAGGAGCAGCAAGCTATGAAACCAACCGGATCACCGCCAAGGCCAAAAGGGCGGTACGCAATTCACCAGCGCCCCAGATCAACACCGCCAATGTCCAAGCCCTCCTTACATGCCCACGCTGTCAATGCACCTTCCACGCGCGAAACAGTCCGGTCCGACGCCTTCGGTAGCAATGCAACAACAATCATACAACTTCAACTTCTGCGTCAACCTCTGCCAACCCGCCCTCGGAGCCTCCAACGGTTACCCCTGGCACCAGTTCCCCCACTCCCACCATCATAGGGACCACATCCCATTACTCACCACCTGATACCTACAACACCACAAGCACCACCGACACCGTCACCACCACCACTCCCAGCGATGCAGACTTGGTCCTAACCTGCCCTCATTGCGACCGTTCATCCACCTCACGTATCAGCCTGGTCGTTCACTTGCGAATCCATCTCACAGAGATTGGTGAACCACTGCCTGGAGCACCAACCTACAGCAGAGATCGCCGCATCCCTCTGCCCTAACGCATTCACTCACCACGGGCGTATTCGGTCACATGCGCATCCTGACAGCGGAATTCACTGCAATGTCGACAGCACCGATACCCAACACACACTCCGCTCCTGCCATCCTAACCACCACTGCCACCGCCACTACCACGCACGACAACCACCCCAACCCCTCCCGATTTCTCTTACCCACACTGTGCCCGCAACTTCACCTCACGCATCGGCCTGATCGGTCACCTGTGAATCCAGCGCACGGAGACTGGGGAGCCAGTGCTTGGGGCTTCGAGGTACAGTCGCCGCGGTCGCCTCCACTGTCCTCACTGCTCCCGCACATTCGCATACCGCATGAGCCTATAAGGTCACATGTGTCTCCACGATAACCTGCGGTAAACCACCGTAGGCTAAACCACCTCAACGCACAATACCTACACAACACCCTCACCCTAATCCCGTACCTCCTAGAAACCGTGGCTTGGAAGGCTGCCAACTGACGTTTACACCAAACCACGCCATCGGCCCAGTGTATGTTGTGCGTTGAGTGGCTGAAACAGTTGACTGGGAGTCAGTCGATGATGGCTCCTCCTTTCCCGCTGGTTTTGTGAATCCTGGTATGCGTTAAGGGGACCAGATCGTGTTGCGGCGCGCGGAGACTGGCATGCCTTCCCGTCAGCCAATGCTGCCACTCCCGCGTCAGATAACGGACCGGCTCGGACGGTAGTCTAGTCGTGGGCGTGGGGGTTGAGAGTGAAGTCGACGGCTCAGCGCATTGTTCCTCACTATAAAAAATCTGAAGCGCTTTGAAACGATCACGGTGCGCTAAAATTAGTGGCTTGGAAAGCTGCCGACAAAAGGTTTAACTCGGAGCGCGTAGTCAGCCCAGTGCGTCCGTTTGTGCGCAATGTATGAGTGACAGACTGAGATTCAGGCCGCAACGGCTCCTTCTTAATGTGGCCTTTATGGCACTCCCACTCAGTTGGGATCTGAGCCATCCCTCCGTGTCTTATTGTGTTCTTGTTTATTGTTTGACCACAGTACGTAGGCCTGCGCTCTCACCCATCCCCGGTCTTCTTAACTCTGTCTAGACACTGGGCCTAGGTAGGGGGCGTGGAACAGAGAGTGAGATAGATTCAGTGCAAGCCTACTCTCACTGTAATTAAGCGCAAGTCACCATCCTCGCACCACCTGTGGAGCATACGGTGGGTATTTTCGGATTACGACGTTCGAAATATTTCGTTGAATATTTATTTAAGTGTCCATATAGCAGAAGGCCTTTCACAGTTATGTAGGAGGTTTCAGTTGAGTAGACGTTTTGTGTTTAATGTACGCAGTTAAGCTTAGCATGACAGCGGTCACCCACAAAACTTCCGTCACAGTGAAGAGAACAAACATTGACAAATGAAGCGCAGCTTATGTTCTGACGCTCCAGGATAATGCATTTGGGGGATCATGGATCATGTCCGTCGCGAGGGCATTAATATTTGCAACTAACGGTTTATTTGCACATTTGAAAGATTCGTCAGTTTTCATTTATTTTAAAGAGATTCGTTATTTATGCTTTTTCGCCGTCCAATTATACGTTTTTAGATAGTTGGGACAATTCCCAGTGTGTGTGAACTTAAAGTGTTTAATTACCATGTGAGATAGGGAAACACAATAATTAAATGATAACAGTAGATAGTCTGAATCAAAAACAGCGAATGAAAAGCGAAAACAGCACGTGAGCTGTTAATTAAAGATGTTCGTGGGCGACAAGCGGATGGACAGAAGTGAAGAAAGAATAAAATAATATTCCTGTGAATGATGATCATGAGTAGTAGTAGTAGTAGTAGTAGTAGTAGTAGTAGTAGTAGTAGTAGTAGTAGTAGTAGTAGTAGTAGTAGTAGTAGTAGTAGTAGTAGTAGTAGTAGTAGTAGTGGTAGGAAGAGGACGAGGAGGAGGAGAGGGAAAAGGGAGTGGTTTCGGCCATGGTAACGGGAGCATCAGAAATGGAGAGGAAGGTATGTATCTTGGTATAAGTCAATGAGATTGCATAAATTCAATCCATTCCGCCTCCTTTCCGCGAACCAGTTTCTCGGCCTGACTAAGCCGCTGAGCAAGTGGACACCGTTTTGTTTCCGGTATAAAAAGTAGTATCAGCAGTGCGCCCAACAGAGTTACGCTTGCATAAAGGACTCCAGGAAGGGAGTAGTGGATGGCATCCGCGTAGTTGATGACGGGGGCAAAACAGGAGACAGCAGAGCTGAAGGACATGGTTAAGAAAACACCCATGTTACGTATCGTCGTGGGGTATATTTCTGTCACGATGAGGATCGCCAAACCAACCGTGCAGGAAGCGGTCACTTTCCCAAGAAAGACAACTACGGTACAAGCAACAGCCAACAGCGGCCTCACCACTGGGCCAATTAAAACAGCCGTGGCTGTGATCACGGCAAGAATAGCCACCGCCAGCCGCCGACAAAAGAAGTGGGCCACTGCCCAACCAATAAACGGCGCGGGCAGTTCGCCTAGGCCCATACAAAGCACATTTAAGAAAATATTCGAGTTAGCAAAGTTTTGGCTTGTGGCTAAACCATAGAAAGACAGACACGCGGTCGACATGTAAAGACACATAATGACAGTTTTTTTGCGCATATTCGGCAATACGAAAACGTCAGTCATCTTATCTGTAACTGCGAAAGGGACCACCTTTGCTTCCTCGTTGGTATTTGATATGTCCGCTGTTCGATCGCTAAGGAATCGATTGTGAGTTTCGGAGCCGATAATCGATTGGACCGCTTCCTCCACGAAATTTTCTGCCAGATTCACTCGGTTCCAGTGTGCAATCTTCCTTAGAACATCTCGAAATTTGGTGTATTCTCCATTAGCTGATAACCACCGAAGTGACTCTGGCATTATAAAGAAGATTGGGATGTAGGAGATCATGAGGGGTAGGCCATATATTCGAAACCAGTACCAGTCCCGGGTTAGGTAGGCTAAACCTGCCGAACCAACGTACCCAAGCACAAAGGGCATCCAATACAGAGTGCCGAAGAGGCCGCGCTTTCGCGTGGGTAAAAGCTCCTGTAGAATGCAAGTAGCTACATAGTTTAGAGGCATGGTCAGCATACGCAACAGTCGCAGGATAAAAATAACTTCAAAATAGGTGCCGAATGGCGTTGTGCTGGTGACAATGATCTCAGCAACCACGTAAAATAGTAGCAGCTTCCGGCGACTGATTTTGTCTGTGAAGACAGCGATAGCGTGTCCCACTGCGATAAAGAGAAACATGCTACTAGCCAGCCACTTGAGCAGATCTTTACGGCTGCAAATCAGAGTGAAGTCGGTCGGCAAAGTTCGACGCATCACTGACCGATCAAAGTTCCACTCGGAGCAGACAAACAATTCCATATGGCTAGTGCCACTACGTTGTCCTATGGCCCAGCATTGTTCTTCAGCAGTGTCTTTGGCAGGTATAGTATCCATACCAGAAGGGTCGTTAAAGAGAGCAGCGAAGGTCGAAGAAGAAATCCATCTAATACTGGAAAAGTTCCGCATTCGCGAATCTGAACAACTGAAGAAAGGTGTATAGTGCATGAAGAGCATTGACTGATACTCGTACGACATCATCATCGAAGACAGTGAGCAGCAGATCGTGAGGGTAATTTGGTACAGACCCGTCCCGTAGATTCTCTCCAGGACTTCATCGTAACTAAAGGTCATATTCTGCCTTCTAGAGCACGACACGCAGCATGCAATGCAACTGAGCACAAGTGACCACGAGTACGTACTCCTCCCCGCAAGATCTGCAACCTCGCTCTCAACATGCCACTGGCCAACACGTGCGAAGGATGATTTAAGGTGACACCCGACGTCTGCATTAAACGATGCGGTACGGCCTCGTACATGTTTTAGTATCAAAGCGTCGCAAACAAAGGTGCGTTCGTGCGTGACTGTGTTTGTGTGCATAAGGGATAAGTGCGCTCAGAAAACGCAATCGAGTTGAGCATACGCGTGAGTAGCTCAGTTAACAAAAACGACTGCTTGTAAAGAAAGATGAAGCTCCGTGTCAGTGAGGATCATGAGAAAAGACTGTCGTAGGCCCGTAGATCAGAGCCGCGGGAACGAGGAAATTGGTGACTAAGCTCCAGAATTGGCACTCTAAGCAAGTTCAAGCGCGTGCTTCACTGCTGCGCGGCACCCACAAGGATTCAAAACTAAACAGCGAAACCCAATCATGTGTGATCTTTAAAAAAACGTCAGTGAACCTAGCCATCAAATCGTGTTTCCCCTTACGAAGTTGACAAGACCACCAGTCAAAAAGAATGACCGGGGTGAGCACTAATCTGCATTGAACAAGTCCCTGACACGGGCTCCCGAATTCCGCAGCCCAAACGTGGCCGGCTGGCAACGTAGGACAGAAATGGCCCACCAACTGACTACATTTGGTTTAACATAATTTTGTCCTTTGATTGCTTATCGTTAGGCAACAGATTTTCAGGGTATTCGACTGACCTTTAGTGTAAAGCATGGGAAGGGCGCTCCACCCGAGGGTCAAGACAGATCTGAAAGCCATAGCGTTGTCCCGTGTGACAGTCCCTTATGTGAATTAGCAGAAAGCGAACCAATGTAGAGACGGAAGTTGGATGAATTTCAAAACGATTGATTTAAGTTTAAGCCTGACAGAAGGTTAATCAAAGAAAGCAAAGTCCGTCCCAATCAGTGATCACTAATTTTCACCCGATTTTCCACCTGAGTGGTTGGCTTGACAGGCAGTGGTCCTTTGAGATCGACACCGCACATACCTTCGTACGCAAAAGACAAAGAATTGTATTGATAAAAAGTATCATTAATAATCAGAGGGGAATAAACAAGTATCGAAGTGAAAATGTTCGTACTGAAATAATAATTAGGGAAACACGGTATAAAATCCTAGACGAAGGCCGCGAACGCAATTGGTTGTTCACCGCTAAAACAGAAATTCGGGTTATTTTAAATTTCGCAGGGGTAGCTACAAAATTTCTTAACCTCCATATGCAGATGACGTAAAACGAGAAACAAAATGAATTGCTGACCAATAACTTCCCGTGAGGTTAGAAAAGGCCTAAGCTGCTTGTGAGATAAAATGAGCGTAGAACAGAAAATCGAAGGTAGAAACGAAGAATCGCCTAGTAAGATGTCCTCCAGTTGAGTGGAAAAACGGCAACGGAGTTCCCTGAAGACAGGGTACCGTCCAAAGTCATCTCCGGCTTGATGTAATTTTTATAGCTAGATGTTGAAGAACAGTCTGGAATAGACTGATAGCAGTCTGCGATGCACAGCCAGAATTTAGATCGAATAAACCTCAATCTCCTGACACCCGTTGCTCTAGTTAAATATACACCTAAATCATCCAACCACCGGGGCGAAAATTGTTTGAATGTTCGGACCATTGTAAAGTAGAGCATCGAGGATATAAAGATCCAGTAACAGGTAGGTCGTGTTTGCAACCTATCTAGGCTAATAAACAGCTGCCGTCGTCGGACCGGAAATGCGTTTTTAAGGCCACGTAACCGCTGAAAAATGTAGCAAACTAAGTTTTGAACTTGTTTGACAAAATCCCGAACGTCAACGCGATTTTACGTTTTTCTGGGAACGATTTTCTTTATGCCAGCGCAGTCGAAATTATGGCCAATTTCGGAACCGGAAAAAAAAACAAGTGGTCTTTCCTCACGGTCGATTGACGCTTACATAGCTGAGAACCCACACTTGATCCTGACAAACTTCCGCAAACTCAAGAGCAAGAAGGGTAAGCAAGTTGACAGGCAAGGCTGGATGTTTACCAGCACTAGACTTGCCCTTCAGTTTTGTGACCCCAGCAGGTAGATGAGTAATCCCAACACCAAGTTAGCAGTGAACCAGGCATAACGAAGACTCCTCGGAGTTGACGAGACCGACAGAAGATTTGCTGGAAAGGTTGTAATTAATCCACTTAAGTGAGCAAAACTGAGATTATCAAGTCGGGTGATTTAAGAGTAATGTGAAATCGTTCGGGTGAGTTTATTCGTGGTCTGACGCCTCGAAAAATTTCGCAAATATTGTCATAAGGACTGGGTTTGATCATCATCAGTGTGCTTCGAACTATTAACGATCGTGGATGGATCAAGTGTACCAACTTTGGGCCGTTTGTCAGGGTTTTACCACGTTTACATTGAATTGCATCTGAATTTTATAAATTGCAGATGGTGGTAAAATGCTCGACCGTGAGTATTAAGTTGATTCGCTCCCCATTCTTTTTATCATCTGGGGAATGCAGAACTTTGGAGTATATTCATGGTGATTCCGGCGCCTACGACCTTCGTATTTAAACCTTTTGTTCCAGAAACAGAGGCAAGACTTGGTGGGTAGGGGGAGGAAGGCTGATCGCCTGTTTTTGAGGATCGGGTGCTTATTTTGGTCAGCGAGATCTTTCGATCTGGAAAATGTAAAGGGCCGAAATCTAAGGTCTGTTTTTTTTCCTTCAATACGCCTGGCAACAGCATGTAGGCTGTTCGGCCCAGTTATGACTTCACTTGCTGTTGGCAGTCTGGTGTTCTACATGGTACGGCCGGATTGTGTGCCGTTGTCCTCTATAAATAGTGCTATGATCAGCATTCACGGAACAGTAGTGAGCTTCGTCGCTTACGAAGACTTGTCGCGATCCTCCCTTGCTGGTTGTTCAGCGCAAGGGTCAAAAATTATCACTACGCCTGGGGCGCGAAGATAATCAGAGCGTGAACCTGTTTATAATACAGCAGATTTGTTACAGTCACCCCACTTACCTCTTTCCAGACCTGTCATTTTGCGACGGCAAAACAAAGCTAATGCGACTGGGGACGGACATGAGTACGGTGACCGATAAAAACAAACAGCCCGTCTACACAAAACGGCCATCATTCGAACCACAATACTGTTACGTGTCACGCCTCAATGAGGGGTCTCTGATCTCACATTGGAGTCCCGTACAGGTCACATTAAGAAGAAGCCACTGCCATCTGGTCCTCCTTTCACTGGAGGAACAACTTGTTCTGCCGAATTATGCCTTTTAGGGCATCATAATAGGTAAATGTGCAATTAGCCATCCAGTGATGGAATCGACGGAACCCGAGGTGCGAAAACCTCTACCTATTCCACCGTTCAGTAACCATGCCAAGTAAATGCGATTATAGTTAGGACCCGTCTGGTTGGTTGTATGACGCGAAATCTTCATCTACATCCTACACGCTAACTATACTGGTAAGGGTAAGTATTTTCAAGCTCGGCAGAGGAAGGATCGTGTATGGAGAGTAAATATACAGCTGACTCGGAAAACGGATAAAAACCGACAAATAAGCAATTAGTGGATGAGGCGAGCAAGAAAAATATGGGACTAATGATGCGATGAAAGGTACATAAGATGAAGATGGGTATGAAGTAAGACCTGAAAACAACTGCATGTGTGTTTACCATGAGTCAACATTCATACCTTCGGTATGCATGACTTCTTTGTAGTCGAAAATTCGGTTGGGGTAAACTGCTGCCTCGAATGGGTCGGCGATTGTGGCCTGAAAGCGGCATTACGCTTTAAAGAGGTTGATTGAAGTTTATTAACCATCGTTACGTTGTGCCTTTAAAAGAGGAGACAAAAGCAAATCTTCAGAATTGACAGTGCTGCCAGATTTTAGTACGGTATGTGCGTAAAAGAACCTCGGAATCTAGGAAGGATTCTAATTAGACTTTTTACGAGTGCCCTCGGATACATAGAAGTATCTCACTTACTGACCCACCTGACGCGAGGTCAGAAAAATTCCAGAGTCGTGGGTAGCTAAATTAGTGGATACAAACAAAAATTGGAGGAAGGGAAACCATTAAATTCTGATAAAGGCAGTCCAATAGGTTGTCGAGACAAAAATTAGTACGAGCGATTTTGCTTAGGAAATTTTAAATCATGATGGTTTACTGGCGAACACATGTTTTCCACTAATGGTACGTCTGTGAAAACGTGCATGAGTATTTACAGTCTGGAAATTTATCACGAATTGCTAAGCTTAGAACAGTAATTATATTTCATAGGTTGACACAAGCACTGACATGCTGATTTGACCCACTTAACTTAAAAGAGACCGATTCCTGAAAAGGAAGGTCTAACGAATTTCCCTGATAACATTATCTACCAAAAACTGACAGACAGTCTTCAGGATCCTTAGACATTATACTCGAAAGGTCAACTAGTCCTGGTTTCACAAGTGCCCACAATTTGCCTAACGATGGGAGATAAGACCACTCGAGCCGCATAGCATTCATACTTATCAGTTAGGCTAAAAACCTGAAAAACATTTGTTAGAAAGTGACCTTTTTCGACAAAAATATCTAAAATCGTAAAGCTCGAAATGAGGATGTCTTGTCTTAAGATCTCATGACTGGGCCTACGGGGACGAGGACCTAAAAGATAGCAGTGTTAAGGCTATCAGATTTGTCTAAATTTTCAGGTATTAACACTGATGGGGTAGATGGATGGCGAATTATGTACGCCGGCCAAAATAATTCAACTTCAGTGAAGTTGCTACCGGAAAAAGAAGCTCAACTTGCCCCCGCCCCAGTCAGAGACCCCATCAATTATTTTCTGTCCAAAACTAACAATACAAGCGGAAGCGAGTGAGGACGACAACGAAAACTCTCGAAATTTAAAAAACATTACGGTAGTTTTATACTGTGATACGACGCCCTTCTTGAGGATCGGCATAGCAGCAACGTCACCGAAGTCTGTTAGAAGAACCGCTCTCTTAAATGTGAGTCGGAAGACTGTGGAATCGGTCGTTTAATACTTTAAACAGCACTGGTGGGTTTCCGCTGGGAAACAATAGAGACATAGCTAGGAAGATAGTTTAACGGCCTTCAGTGAAGGTTAGCTGTTAAATAAGCGGACTTCGCGTTTGTTAGATAAACAGACGTGAACCAGAAGTGCCAATTGAGGTTAAGATCTGACAACCGACCACCCCATAAACGCCGCAGGCACGACTCGCCTGCGTTACCTTGCGTAATTCGCCCCTACCTAAAGGAAAGACTGGGGGTTGTGAAATCTGCTTTACATTTTGCGTGGGACTGTCTACTAGCCAAAAATGGCTGAATGTCTAGAAACCGTAAAACCGAATAAAAAGTAGCTGCAAACGAAACTGACCTCTTGTCAACTTTGGTGCCCATTTTGCTGTCATTTTCTTTCATACTTGCGAGAGCCAAATGAAGATCTGCCAATGGCTGGCCCTCGACACACACTACAGCAAACAGAGCAGAGTCCGGCCCAGCACACGCAGATTCTGTTATGGCCTGAAGTAATGTGATTTGCTGGGGAAGATCCCGTTGGCGTAACCGCCTGTCTTCCTTGTCCAATTTTCAAGAGTATCCCACCTCGATTTTTGAGTATTTCTGGGTCCTGTCTCTTAATCTGTCAAGTAGATTGTATGTAAAAGTAGACACTGACGAAAACCTCAATTTCCTTTATTCTGTTTAGAGTATCGACCCAAACGTTTAGAGCAGCAAAAAAGTCTGCGTGGGTGGACTTGAAAGCTTTCCATTTTGAAACCTAGATTTGAAAAGAGTAGAAATAAGTGAATGGGTAAGGAAACGTACTTCGGTTTCGAGCCTGCATAGCATTTCCTCCGAGCAGTCGGGAGGGGTCGAGGAGCGGAAGGAGGCACAATAATCTCGACTGACAAAACAGGCACGCCATAGCTCTTCGAGCTCAATTTGACATTTACTAATAATGTTTTGAATATTTTGTAGACGCAAAGCACGTAAGCGTTCATATTCTGCGAGGCCCTATGTGAAAAATTAAATAAAAGTTTGGAACTACTAAGGACGAATAAAGTAGATTCAGCAATTTAACATAAAATAAGCGTACACCCAGTCTCGGAGCAGAGTTTACGTAAGACTAGATGTGTAGCGATGCCGAATTTCGATGACATTAAAGACAAACGAATGGTGTGCATGATCCCAGCTGAGCAAAACAGCCTGTTGCTAAAAAAAACTGACAACGGCCTTACGAGTCAGTAACAGACAGGTCAGGAAACAGAAACGTGGTTTTTTTTCTAAGTGGTCCTGAGGGCAACAGTTACGTGTCGGCTTGGAAGAATAAATTACTCATAACTTCATGAAAAACCCCGGCTTAGGTCCACCCGAGAGAAGTCGGAACTGCTGCGGATAAACTATGAGGATTCGGTAAGCAGAGACTTCAGTTTAATGAAAGTGGACATATACTGCACTAAGATACGACTGCCCGTGTCTAAATTATATTGATGAAGACATAATCGTGAGAGTACTAAGCCACACAGCCGAATGATTCGAATAGTCACTTCAGGAGTCAGTTAAGCTAGCAGCGATAACAGCTGTTGTGGTATAGGCAGTGCTTCAGACTTCTATCAACAAAGTCCGGGGGTTAATTATATGGCTACAATATTAGAGGCATTAGCATACTGCGTCTAAAGACATCGAGCATGCAAGGATCATCGTAAATGACATCCGCAACACACGTTAATGACTACAGCGGTCATCTGCTTTTAAAGCAGACGGGAGCGACCAAAATTACCGGCAAATGTACAGTTCATACGCAACGGTATATCCAAGGCCTATAAAGTAATCCTCTTGTAATAATACAGATAAAGGGACGATTAGGAAAAAAACGTTATTTTACTACGAAAATCAGCCGAAAAGAAGTGAAAGAACTTGTAGGAACATACGAATTGGAGTCGAGAAACAGCCGCGCACGACTGGCCTTCTGGTATCTTGCACGGTGATAATCCCAAACGGCTTCTCAGACTGCTTATGTTGTTATATAGCTCCTCTTCACGGTGACGGAAATTCTGGTAACGTTCAAAGCACATTTTTTCTGCATCGTCCGCCTCTTTAATAAATATTTCAGTCAGGTGACTGCAGGCCTCCAGGGGAACTGTAAACTTCGCTATAGTATCAGACAGGTCGGAGAAACAATCCACACCAACATATTCGACGTATGATTTAATTTTGCTAGAAATCCTTAAGAAATCTCTCTCCCTTTGATTCTATAGAATATGATTTACAGGCTACAAATAAAGTACCTTCATACCCAAAAGCTCGTCAACGCGCGCTTGTAAAACGGCCTTCTCAGATGCAGTGGGTAAGGTTTGAAAACCCCTCAAAACCTCCAAACCCAAAAATTCGCAAAGGTCTTTTTCAGTACTTTGCAGAGCGCGGAAGTCTGCTGTGAGTTCAGACACTTTTTCAATGAGTACAGTCTTTCGATTGGAAAGCTCGGACTGCTGCTCCAAAAGAGGCTTATCCTGGTTGATATTATAAGAGCTAATTTCTAAATCTTTCTCTAGAGTACGGACCTCTTCCTATATGTTACGATGAAAAGAGGAAGATAAAAGGAAACCCGCAAGCCATCAACGCTAGAAGACAGATTGTCAAGGAGTTGGTGCTCATTTTCTAATCGTTCATTCAAAAATAGGAAGGTCATGCGGCGGATTTCATCTTTTCTGGCACTGAGGGCATCACAGTCGTAGCCGATTTTCTCCCAGAAGGACTGCATTTCTAACAAAACGTTTTTCACTTCCTCTATTAGTTCATTCCTCCAGAACTCATTCGAAGTCATGTTAACCTTAAATTTGTTTGACTTTCCTTCAGGTACAATATAAGCAGTTCGGTGCGCACAGGTATACAAAACAGCGACTAGCCGAAAAACACAGACGCGCCAAAGCCAAAGATTCTAAGGGCCCGCCTTGTCCAAACATTTCATAATTGTGCACGGAAAAACACATAGCTGAAAAGTGCGTTTTGCTAAAAAAATTAAAAAGGCAAATAAATAACAATATTATTTGTTACATAGACCAAAAATCTTTTAAAATGTTATTTTTTAATGAAATCGTTAAGGAACAATATTCTGTGGCCATTTTTTTAAAGAGTATTTGATAGAACAAGTGTTCAGACAACAATGTTTGCTTACCTGTGAATTCTGAGCGGGCCACGTTTTGGATGCGTTGGACCAACATGGAGCCACATCAGAGCCCGGCAGGTGTTATTCTGGTTGCGCTCCCAAAACAAATTCTGAACATATGGGGTGTGATGGCATGCCTAGGTGAGGCTAGGGCCTAGGGGCCCCGGCAGCGCCAGCCACCTGCGCCCTCTCTAAGGTCCGGTCTTCTTGACTCTAACTTGACACCAGGCATAGTTGAGTGAGGGGAGGGTGCGGTAGCTGCAGCAAAAGGCTTCTTTTAAATAAAACTAATCCACGTGCAAGTCACCGTATCTGCACCACAATAGTGTCGAGCATGCGGTGGACATCGTCGAACTACGACGGTCAAACTGTCATGTGGATTGCGCTTTATTTGAAAGTTTCCTACAAAATTTTCAGCAAAAATGGTTCTATCCGCTGTGAAGAGGGTATTGGAACAAATAACAGAAGAGACAAAATGTTTACGTAAAACGAAACTTATAAGGGAGACAGTTCAAGTCGCAGTTTCTGGATTTCTACATTTTTAAATGTAAGGGAGGCGTGCCTGAAATGGCACTATGGAACGCTGTTATGTCAATATTTGGCTAAAAGTATGTCCGAAGCCTCGATGCGAGGGACGGGAAGGCTTCAAAGCAACTAGATCAGAATAAATGGAATGGATAGCAGCATCTGGAATTCACTTAGTGAATTGCTTCACCATCGTAAAGCGTAGTTGTATTATTATGTCAAATAAAATATTAAAGTGAAGCGTTTATGTTTGCCATATTCCTAGGCCATAATGGTAAAATTTCTACTAATTCTTAGTTTAAAAATTTCTTTTTACTGTCCCATTTTATTTGTGCGGGCTCAAACAAGCCGTTGGATAAAGATGTTGCATTTTGTGAAATTGCGGTTTGAATCCGTGCCCAGCTTGTCGTTTTCTATTTGCTGTAGGCATGTAGCTGCTGTACTCACAGGCGAACTCTTTAAACCCCTAGCGCATATATTCAACTCGTAATTTGAATCACGTAAACTGCCATCCGAATGGAAGGCAACAAATATATACCCCATGGGGCTCGATCTAATATCAACAATTATCGGCCTGTCAACCTAATCTCCATTTGTGGTATAAAAATGGTATTAATCATTACCAAGGTGGTCATGAAACACCTGGAAGAAAACCGCCTACTCTCAGAGCTCCAGAATGGCTTCAGAAAGAATCGCACTTGTCTTTCCAGTTTATTGTTTTTCCACAGAGCAGTGGACTCGCGCATTGGACGAAGATGGTAAGGTTGACGTCATCTGCACTGATGTTAAGAAAGCGTTTGACAGTTTCCAACACAAACGTCTTATCTATACATTATCTGCAATTGGAATAAGAGGAATTCTACTGACATCGCTCACATATTTTTTTACAGGAAGATTGCAAAATGTGTGCATCGATACTTCGAAGGCAACAACTTCTCCTGTTCTAAGTGGTGTCTCCAAAGGTTCCCTTTAGTGGCCGTTCCTCTTCTTAGTGTACATCAACCATTTTGTCGACGACCTGGTTTGCAGCGCCATCATGTTTGCAGACGATGTTAAATTGTGGAGGGTCATCAGATCTGATGACGCTAGGCACGCACTTCAAGAGAGTCTTAACTTTCTTAGCAGCTGGTCTGCTCGTTGGCTCTTAAATTTTAACGTTGGAAAGTGTGTGGTCCTAAGACTTCGTACCAGACTGACTGAACTTGATTTGTTTCCTCTCAATTACAGGCAACCACACGGTTAGCTCATCCAAACATACTGGATTGTCACAGGCCCCGAGATTGCCCTAGAATTTGTTCACATCTTCCAATAGGCTGAGACGGAACCTCCGCGAGTTCATCCCCTTAAACTGCACAGGAAGTTGATCCGCATCGACCTCCGTTTGAACGCCTTTTCGCAGAGGGTCGATGGAGCATGGATTGGACTCCATGACGAGGTGGTCCTTTTAGAAACTGTTGACATAGTTAAATGCAAACTAGATACTAATTGGCTGAAAAACTATTGTACATATAATGAAAATTGTGTCAGTAGTGGCAGCTTGAGCCTGGCCCACACACAAGGATTTATTACTGTAAACGTTTATTCTATTGCCATTTTTGAACATAAATAGGAAGCTTAAGGGTGAAAGCCTAATTCCCTCAATAAAGTGACTAATTAGCCCTTTTAAGTTTAATTTTGTAAACTATTAACTCCTTTACACTATTAATCAAACCAAAATTTATCTAGTAGTTTACGATGTTCCAGAAGAGACTTTCATAAAGAAGAAAGGTTTTAGCCTCCCCTTAATCACCGAGTAATTGAATTATGGGAGGAGGTATGTCTGGCGCGTGTGAGACTTCGCAGCCTTCTCCAGATATTTATAATTCAAAAATTCACTTGGTTCACCATGAACCTCTTAATCCACTGGTCGTTTAAGTGTACCACTTGTCCCGCAATAGTCGGTCTTCATCTGACAAAATAATAATACATGGAACTATGACTATTCCCGGCGACACAGTTATCTAACAGGCCTTTCAAGTCATAGAAGTAATTAGCTCCGAAACTAAAGAACGGATAAAAGCGCAAGCATAATTTTATGCTGCGTAATAGTACAAATCAAATATCTGCTATCGATGGTGTGCGTTTGTTTCTGTGAAGCTGGGTTTTGGGTTTCAGACTTGCGCACGCTAAGTGACTGCGCTCGCTCAGTCATAATGCTCCAATATTAGTCACTCTCTTTTCCTTGATAGAATTTGACCTCATACTGTCAAGGAAGGAGCTAAGTAAAGAATTCTGTCTAAAATGGTATGATTCAGTTTTCCCTGACCTCTCAGCCTTTTGTTAATGACCTTCATTGTACCGATCGTTCTGGAGCAGTTGGCGGTTACTCTCCAAACAACAATAACTTCTAACTTAATTACCCAACTCCAAATCTTTTTATAAATAACAATAACCCTATTTTGGATAATCGAAATACCCTAGATGTCACATTTCTTAATAGTACATCTGTTATAAATAAGATGGCCCAACTGAGAGCCATTGCTGTCGAGTTAATGCCTGATGTTTTATGCATAGCTGAATCTTGAACCAAACACTTAATTTCCGACTCTTTGCTTGTCATAGACCAGTATGATCTCTACCGTCAAAACCGCACTAGTAAGCGTGGTGGTGGTTGTCTTCTCTATATTAAAGCTTCATTTAAGCACTTCCCGTTTGAGCAAGATGTTACATAATTCTCTGGTAATAACTGCTTCGTATGGATTATCCTGTCATCCCGACAAAAGGCAATTCTCGGATGTAGTGACAACCCGCCTAATTTATCATCTGATGATGATGCAAAACTTTGTGCAATTTGTAAATTTGTTTCGAAGTTCAATTGTAGCATTAAAATAATCGCTAGGGATTTTAATTTTCCTGAAATTGACTGGATTTTAAATTTTCGCCCACCAAAATTTCAGTCTTTCCTAGATACCATTAATTTTCTAATTGGTACCAGCTTGTCCGTTCTTCAACGAGAGACAAGCATATTTTAGACCTGATTTTCACAAACGACATTGTTCCACTCTTCGTTGATTTTAAGCAGGGTCTCTTCCGAAGTGACCATACATTAATTCACTGTTGCTTACCGATTGTCTCATCGAAAAATGTGAGACCCGTTCGTACGTCTCAGGCGTTTGACCTGGCAGATATGAGCTTATTTAATAACTTTTTGGACTCATTTGTCAGGCAGCATCTCTTCTCCATGAACAACACAGCAAGTCTTTGTTACTCCATGTCAGTCGTTTCAAATATCATCCTGGAATTTGTGCCAACCAAAACTGTCAAGCCCTTCGCTTCGGAATCCACCGTCCCTCACTTTCTTTTTAGAATTTAGAATTTAGAATTTAGAATTTATATTTGGTTAGCACCGGGAAGGTACTGTCTAAGCAAACATTAGTAACGAAATAAAGTTATGACAATGTGTGCAGATAAAATGTACAAATTCATAAATTGTCCTGCTATGTCAACAGTTAGCAATGTTTTAAAAATTAATGGTGAACTAGAAAAAAATAGGCAGTGAAAAAAAACTCCTACCATGAAAATGGAGGCAGAGTTCAATAGGTCTTCATTTTCGAATAGAAGGTAGGAGAAAAAAACTGCTTAGGAAAAAATAGTCAGGTGGTAGAATAGGGTAATACTGCAGTAGCATTTCAGAATGAGATAATGAAACGTCGAGGTGATTCGTTCTTGATCACTTAGGCGTATGAAACAGAATCTCACGAAAAATGCGTCAATGAACTTAAGTCCTCAGCATCATAGGATCCAGAATTGAATTCTGATGATGGTTAGTATCCAAAGAAACCGCAGCATTTAAGACTGTGGACCACCGAATTTGTACGTCCGAATGACGTCATCGTTTGGAGGACGGGTGATATAAGGAGACATTATAGTTCATGGGCGTCTCCAGGTAGCGTAAATATAGTTTCAAGAGGGTTACTCAAATTCCCGATGGTCCTTTCTCCGAGTCATGGGGAAAGCTACATACAACGAGCAAGGTAAGAACCGTCGAGCGGTCAAGACTAAAGAAATTAAGGAAGCAGTCAAAGATCAATATGATAGTTCGTTATCTGAACATCAAACAATCGCAGATATTTTTGAATTAACCTCAAAGATTCGCCTTGCACGTGACAGAGTGAGGGAATCTTGCGTACTCTGCGAGCCAAACTCTACAAAATCTGTTGCGCAACCCTTCCTTCGTCAAACCTCCTCTAAACGAGGTTATGAAATACCTCCATTACTTACTTTAGAATTAAGAATTTATAAATAAAGCTAAGAATTTCGTTCTCGAAGACTCCCACAAGACATAATATTTTAGTGCATTCGTTGAAAATCATCTTATGATGGAAAATGAACCGGTTCCAATGTTTCAGGCATTCTCATTTAATGTTATCAGCACCATTGATTTCTCTTTAGAACTAATTCGTAAGCAAATAATGTGCCTGAAAAACTCGCAATCTTTGGGGACTGACCGTCTTCCAAACTTAGTTATCAGAGAGACTGCCGAGCTTTCCACGATTGCTTAGTCATATATTCTCCGTTAGAATTTTTTAAACGGATTCCTTCCTTACTCATGGAAGACATCTATATTCTTCGTGTCTTCAAGTCGGGATCTCGTTCAGACGTAAATAATTATCGAAGCGTTCAAAAAGCTCTGGCTATAGCGAAAAATCTTGAAAAAAATTATTTTTAATCAAATTCTCGACTTTTGCTTAGAAAATAAGCTCTTAAGCGACTCGCAATATGGTTTTATACCTGGGAGATCATGCAAAATTTCTGACATCTCTCCTCCGTTCTGATGGCGTCCACGGACTCTGAATCCTATGCCGGACTTCATGCTGAAGGCAATATTGCTGGCTCTGAAGTCCGTAATCGGGTTATTCCTCAGTCTACAGCGAGCAGCCACTCGCCGGCATACTTGCTGCTAGTACAGAAGACCAGATCCACAACACCGAAAGGAGAAGTAGTACACCGTGCACCTGTGTCAACACTTCCCTGTCCTAAACTTTAATCTGTTCAACAAGCTGCAGTTTTTTCTCCTGAAAACACTTTACAGAACGACGAGGAGTTTTTTTCAATGTCAGCTCGACCCCCTACTGTATATCCCTTTTGACCTTGCCTTTTTAACTGGCAATAAATAAATAAATAAATAAATATGGAATAGAATGCCTCAGATTATAAAAATCCTGCGAAGTCATTCTTTTTTAAGAGAAATATCACTAGATACATATGTTCATTCAGAACAGCTTCCGTGATTACCGGGTGTCTACACGGTCGAATCTCTCTTACGGATCAACGGAGTGCTTGGCATCTGAGCCCGATCCCAGGTTTACCTTGAGGGCGATGGTGCTGTCTCTGCAGGTTGCAACCGGTGAATGTTTCGGTAGATAGCGAGCAACCATACACGGATGCACCCTTGCCTGGAGCAGAATCCCGGTTTCTTAAAAAGGCAGAGACACTGTAAACACACTGCATTTGTGCTAGCCCTTCCTCGCTATGAACTTCTAATATCCCACAGGTAGCAGTTTTTCTCAAAATAACAAACAGTTAGGAAATACACTACTAATGATTTACCTACAGGCGTTTTTTCCCAACTAACCCGATCCCATTGATATTGCCTGTAAACTGGCATTAAATACAATTTTTTATTTATTTTTAAGAAATATTGGCAGCAGAAGAGGGCATTCTGAGGATCTGTTATTAAAAAAGCATACCCTTTTAAGCAACCAGGGCAAAAATAATAGGGGAAAAATCTAACGTAAGAGGGAGAATGTAGGCATACATAAATCTCCAGATTTTGCGCTAGGGTGAGTGATAGGAACGTAAACGACGAATGTTATAAAGAATTTTAGATTTTTAATTAAGAGTTTCAATATGAAGGGAGAATGAATAACTGGATCTCAGCGTAATGCCAAAATACTGGAAGGAGCATACCTCTTTGGGAAGAAAGTCCAAGGATTCAGGACTGGGAGAGGGTCGCAGGCAAAAAGACTGGCAAGAATGTTGTAAGACACCAATCCTCCCTTTTGGTTTTTATTATGCATACACGGTTCATTTGTTTTTTGGTTAATGAATGTGATCAAAGGTGGTGGAAAGGGGGACAGTGAGATGAACTGCCAGCTCACAAAGGCTGAAAAGTCCGAACAGAATTGGACAGTTTTTATACGAATCCATAGTAAACTGGCATTTCGACATTTATAGAATGCTGAGGTACTAATGAGGTTTTGTTCTGCAATACATTTCCGCGTAGGGTGATTAAAAGTTGACTGTGAAAATGAGTTACGATATAACTAGTACACAAGATCCGAGCAAACAGATGTCAAACCAGTTGGCACTTCGCTCTCTGAGAATAAGTTGATGGACTTTCGAACCGGCTTAAATAATTCTTTAAAGTCTACGGAAGTAGTGGAATTGCCACGGAAATGGAAATTTACCTATATGTCCCGTAAAAATACGGTCCCATTAATTATTTATTATTCATATATTGCCAGTTTACAGGTAAGGTCAAAAATATAGAGATACAGAAGAGGGTCAAGCTGACAGTGAAAAAAACTCCTGATCGTCGTTTCAGGTGTTTTCAGGAGAAAAAACTGCAGCTTATAGAGTAATTAAAGTTCAGGACAGGGACGCGTTAACACAGGTGCCCGGTGAGGAACTTCTCCATTCAGTGTTACGGATCCGGTATTTTGCACCAGCAGGTATGTCAGTGAGCGGCTGTTCGCTGTCGACTGAGAAATAAGCCGATTGAGGTCTGCAGAGCCAGCAATATTGCCCTCAGCATGAAGTCCGCCACAGGATTCAGAGTCCGTGAACGCCATCAGAACCGAAGAGAGCTTCCACAGAGTCAGCACCCAAAGTTTTGGAAGGTGTCCTGAATGTAGAAAACTAGTGACAGTTCGCGTAAACAGGGGATAGCTTTGCTGAATTTTGATAGTTCTAGGTAGCTGATTCCAGATTACTATAGCGTTTACCGAAAAAAACTATATATATATATATATATATATATATATATATATTTTGACCTTGCCTGTAAACTTGCAATAAATAAATAAAATAAAATATGCGTATCACTGCTGTGACTTCTTGATGCAACCAAGCAACGCTTCGGTGCAATGGCTGAGAGCTTGCGACGAGCCGAGATTTTCGTTCTCATTTTGCTAGGCTTTAATTTGGTCAAACTTAGGAAAAAATCAGGCGAATAATATTCTGCGACAAATGTTTTTTTCCAAAATTTTAACCAAGGACCTTTATACGCGCTTGAGAAAACTTCTTAGTATAACGGTTGAAAACGTTGACTCTAAATGTTCACGCCTGTAGAAATGGACGAGCACCACAGACATAAGCAGTTGATAGAGTGTTAAAAGTGCAAAGTTTTTATCAAAAAATCAGTTAGTAATTTAAGCTTTGGATAAGGAAATCCTGAAAAATTAGAACTTTTACTTAGCTGTCAAAAACGAGCTGCGCGCCTTGCAGTCGAAATGCACGTTATTGCAAAGAAGTGAATAACATACTCACCTAGAAAGTAAATGGTTTTTACCATAAGAATCTGGGAACAGTCATCCTGAAGAACCCATCACTAGCGATGTCAAATAATAGATTTGACCGTTATCCGCATTTATATGCAAAGCTTTGTATGATGTGTATATTTTATATTTTGAAGTGTTACAGGCATTGCCCTTGATGACCTTATTAATGTAAATTTTTCATTGCATATGTACAATCAATATGAAATTTTTGACATTTAAAAAGTTTAAACTCAATGCTTAACATAAATTCGACCGCGTTTGCACAGGTCTAGGCTAACATTGTGAAAGAAAAGTAGAGCCCGAAAGATTTTAAAGGCTGGTTTTCAGTTATCATGTTGTTAGAGTCGTCTTTTGTCAAGTATTAGGCCATCAAGCCTTATTTTTATATCAGAAATGCATCCAGTGGTATTCGTCTCGCTTGGTAACGAGTTCCAAGGTTGTACCACTCGTTGGCTGAAAAAACTTTCTGAGGTTCAATCGCGTGCATTTGCTATTGACCTCGTAAGGATGAACACACATAAGAGTTGGGCAGGCAAACTCGCAGAAATCCTCCGATCGCAGAGAGGAATCATGGCCCCGGATAATCCGGAATGTCCAGAGCAGGCTTCAACTTAAGTGTCTGTAGGAAAGAGCCATGGTACAGTTAAAAAGGCAGTGACCAAATCAAAAAATACAAGTAGTAACAACTCAAAATGTTCGGATGCGAATACCCATAACGATGGGATAACAGGATTACAGTCTTTGAATCCTACGGACGACGACCGCCGCGAACCACAAATCACATCCTCCCATCTTGGGTGCTCTAACGAGCCCGTTGTTGCATCCCCAGAAGCAAACGTGTGGCAATCTGCAATGGGGAAACACAACAACACCACCAAATTGGATATCGGTAATATCAGGACAACTTCAATAATGCCTCTTCCAAAGGCAGTTCCGACATCAGACCCACCTCCTGTCGGCTATCCCAGCAGTTATAAAGAGCCCTTAGTTGGGAGAGAAAATACCAATGAGTGGCAAGATATCATTTGAGAAACAACATAAAACGATTATAAAGTTGAAAACAAACCTAATGATTCCCTCTGGTCATTCAGAGGAAAATATTATCGGCAGTGAATCAAAAGACGCCCTAGACCGAGAGAACTGCGTTGTTATCCAAAGCTTACCTAAATCAAATGCACACACCTCAAAGGAACGGATATCCGCTGATCTTGCTATGTTTCAGCACCTGCTGAATGATATACTTCATTCAGGAGAGACGATAACCGTTTGCGCTGCCTTCAGGCTCGGAAAAAAAGGATATTGAACAGTCCCAAAATGTGAAACCACGGCCTATCAAAATTGTCATGGACAACAAGGAAGAGGCTAAGCTACTTCTCTCGAGAAAAACAAACCGTCGAAACTCTCATAAACAGGTTTTTTCAGCCGGAATACTCTCCAGCAGAACGTCTAAAACGCCGCGAATTAGTGATAGAAATGAAGAGGAGACTTGCAGCTGGAGAGAACAATCTGGTGATTTACAGGAACGCGTGATACAGAGAAACGCAACATTGCTCTGGAACCAGCCAATGCTCATGATGGCATCGGCAAATTAGCATTGGCAAACTCGAGACAAACGGAATTTGGCTCTGCTGACTGCTGCAGACTGCAATTTCTGTATAACAACGCCCAAAGTCTGTTTTCGAAACTCGACGAACTGAGAATTCAGGTAGCCGTTCTGTCTCCCGATATTATAGCAATCACAGAAACATGGCTGTCACAGAACATCAGTGATTGCGAAGTAGCCTTACCCGGGTACCAGCTGTTCAGGAGAGGCCGCACCCAACGCCAGGGTGGAGGAGTTGCGATGTTTGTTAAAGCAATTTCACAGTATGTGAAATGACGGAGAAGATTAGCAATGGTATTGAGGCTATTTGGCTGAAAATAAAGACGCGGCGATCGCAGTCCCTGTAAGTCATAACTCTCTACCGATCACCGGGGACAGACACTGACGCTGATACTTGTTTGTTGGAGAACATAAAGGAGATTAGCAGTCGACCTGATGTTGTTCTCATGGGTGACTTCAATGCACCCAGCATTCGATGAAACGATCTGCAGGCACAGAGCTCAAAGTTTTCCTTCGATGATCGTCTGCTAAAGACAACACTTGAAGCTCTTTTCACCCAACATGTATTTGTTCCAACGAGATTGCGTAGAGGACAACAGGCTAGTTGTTTAGATCTCGTCTTCACTAAAGATCCTGACAGTATAGACGAGGTACACTGCCTACCTCCACTTGGTCGAAGTGATCATGCAGTACTTTCATGGGAGTATGGTTTATATTCTGTGCCATCTTCAATAAATGAAACCAGGCCCAATCTATGACGAGGAGACTTTTGCAAGATGAGAGCTGAGGCATCACGAATAGACTGGGATCGATTAAGTTTGACAGGTACCTTCCATTAAGGAATTATTAATGGGAGTCACCCACCGCAATTGCCTTCTTCGTTTTGAGCCGCAGTGCGACACATTTCTCAAATTTGAACTTCATCTGCCATTTTTCGGACCATTCAGATAGGCAGTTTAGTAGATATTGTAAAGTTTGTTCGTCAGTACTGCATCGGATTTGTTGCCATATCTTGATGTTGTCTGCAAGCATGACTCCCGTGCTGTTCAATCCATTCATACAAACATTGAGATATATTAAGAAAAGTCATGGTCCAAGAACGGAGCTCTGGCGTACACTACTCACGACTAGCAAGGAAATTGATTTCACATTACCAATGCACACGGACTGTGATCGGCCTATCAAGAAGTTTCCTATCCAATTGAGTAAATTCCCCCTCGTGCTGGATCCTCGGACTTTGTAGAGTAACCTGCGGTGAGGAACACTATCAAAGGCTTTTATGAAGTCAATGTGGACGACATCAACGCTGGTGTCTTCATCTTATGACCAGGTCCACTGTTTCATAGGGCAGTTTCGATGCATAGCATCTTTGATAACGCCCCTGAGAGGGGTCCAATCTACATCCAGATTTTTCGGTCAGAATGTTTCGCCAATTTATTGCCGATAAGTCATCCCTCATCGCAGAGAAATTCGCGTGCCAGTAATTAAACTGAACATCAGGAGTTTCAATTTGCTTGGTGTGCAAACAGTATTTTCACAGCAGCAGGATAGGTCACTTTTACCAAGTGGCATGAGTGACCTTAATTCACCCACATCAATTGGTTTCCCTTGAAAGAACGAGATCTAGTCAATTCGCTATTTGAGCCTCTTGTACTCTCGTTGGAAAATCTAACATTCTGTACGAGAAAGAGATTCATCGTGAGCTTTAATAGTCTGGAGCTAAAGCAATACCGCGAACCTTTTGCGTATGATGTGTTCCAGTCAACCAATGGTTTATTTAAATCTCCGGCGATAACTGTGTCCTGAGTCTGAGTTGCATCTTTAATTATTTCAAACATCATCTCGACAATTTCCGGAGTTAGATTTGGCGGTCTAAAAAGAGTCAAGAAATTCAGATTTTGTTCTCTATGCCTCTTTAGTTTTAACCAAACTGATTCGCAGTCGCCAGGGCAAGCAATTCTGCGTTCAGATGATATGATTGCTCTGTTGACGTAGATTGATATTCTCCCCACCCTTTTATGCACTCTGTCTCGACGGAAGTGTTGATATCCATTGATGGAAATTTAACTATCCAATATTTCTGCCTGCAACCAAGTTTCTGTAATGGATATGGTATCCGGGTGCACATCGGATATCCATACTTGCAGTTTAGCTTGTTTCTGGATAAAACTCTTTGCGTTTGTATAAAGAAAGGGGAGCTTTGTCTGGACAGATTTTCAAACAATAGTTGATTCGGGGTTGTCAGAATGATCGTGTGTCTTATGCCGTCCACTGTTGGAGAAGGAGGCTACTGCTTATTGATCGAACTGGAAGTCGATGTTTTTACAGACATTTGTTGCACTGAGTGGTATTATTGTGCTCTGGCTGCCTTCCATACGCAGTGCCATCGGCTTTTTCCAGATAAATGACATCTGGGCGTGTTTTATTTCTCCATACAAGGTTTTGAGATTTCTTTCGCCCATTCTGGATCGCTTTAGGAGTTCTACTTTTAGGCCTCTCCATTTCTATCTCTCTGCAGGTGAAAAATCTGGCAAAAAATAAAGCGTTGAGTGAGAGCTTCGAAGCATAGGTTTCCTGCTCAGCAAAATCTGGGCTTCTAACTCATTCTGCAGGACAAGATTCAGTGGTTTTTGTTGGCTGGACTCAATATTTCAGTTTCTTAATGGACCCATTTTGAAAGCTATTTGAACGGTGACCCTCTCGTCCTCCTTTAAGGGACTTTCAAGATAGCTCTGTAATAGCTCCATGTCATCGTGTTTTCTTGCTTTTGGCGTGTCAGATGTAGATTCAGCCATGTCTTTGATAATTTTGCATTTACTGTGATCCACTCGAGGCCTCTGTGGTTGTTTCTAATTTTTTGGAATAAAATTTTAATCAATTAGATTTCCGTCGGCTTCTGCGTTCTGTAGGTTTGTTGGGGCACCAAAAACGCTCTGTTCGCACCTTGAGGCGACTTCTTTGTTAGTTGCAACTTTCGCCGATGCAGTTTATGCTTGCGGAATTCCTTAAATCGGCCCGCTCATATTAACGTTCTGGCTTAGTCTATCTTTCTTGCATGTACTGCGAAGCTCCTTTATTTTCTGACGCTCCTACTAGTCGTCCTCTTGTCGTAACGAATATTATTTTCCGAATACGCTGAGCCCCGTAAAAAAACTGTCTTCTTCCTCATTGGTTTTTACGACCGATTAAACTGTGTTTGCGTACGTTCTTTTGTTTTGCTCAGTTTCCGTCATTGCCGATTCATTCTCTTCGGGTAAAATGCGAGGAAGTTTCATCAACTTCAAGCATTGCTAATAAGCAGTGCTGCTAACTAACGAGATATAATTGATAGTCCACCAGCAGAGGCCCATAGAAATAATTTAATTACAGAGGATTTGGACAAAGCAGAAATGTTGAATTCCTTCTTTGCCAAACATTTTCCCTTGAAACCAATAACGTCCCTTCAATTCCCCCGACATCTCATGAGTTATTCACTAGCATTGATTTCTTTCCTACAAATATTCAGAAGCAAATAAGCAAACCTATGTTGTGGCAGCATTACTAATAAGCAGTGCTACTGACTAACGAGATATAATTGATAGTCCACCAGCAGAGGCCCTAGAATAATTTAATGACAGAGGATTTCGACACAGCAGAAATGTTGAATTCCTTCTTTGCCAAACATTTTTCCCTTGAAACCAATCACGTCCCTTCGATTCCCCCGGCATCTCATGAGTTGTTCACTAGCATTGATTTTTTTTCTACAAATATTCAGAAGCAAATAAGCCAACTTATGTTGTGGCAGCATTGCTAATAAGCAGTGCTACTAACTAACGAGATATAATTTATAATTTATATTTGGTTAGCACCGGGAAGGTACTGTCTAAGCAAACATTAGTAACGAAAAAAAGTTATGACCATGTGTGCAGATAAAATGTACAAATTCATAACTTGTCCTGCTATGTCAACAATTAGCAATGTTTTAAAAATTAATGGTGAACTAGAAAAAATAGGCAGTGAAAAAAAACTCCTACCATGAAAATGGAGGCAGAGTTCAATAGCCCTTCATTTTCGAATAGAAGGACGGAGAAAAAAACTGCTAAGGAAAAAATGGTCTGGTGGTAGAATAGGGTAATACTGAAGTAGCATTTCAGAATGAGATAATGAAACGTCGAGGTGATTCGTTCTTGATAACTTAGGCGCATGAAACAGAATCTCACGAAAATGCGTCAATGAACTTAAGTCCTCAGCATCATAGGATCCAGAATTGAATTCTGATGATGGTTAGTATCCAAAAAACCGTAGCATTTAAGACTGTGGACCACCGAATTTGTACGTCCGAATGACGTCATCGTTTGGAGGACGGGTGATATAAGGAGACATTATAGTTCATGGGCGTCTCGAGGTAGCGTAAATATAGTTTCAAGAGGGTTACTCATATTCCCGATGGTCCTTTCTCCGAGTCATGGGGAAAGCTACTGGGAAAAGGTAAGGAAAATAAAAGGTTAATAGAATCAGTGTTAAGATAAATGTGCAGTCTTTGCTTGAATGCAGATAGACTAGTTAACGACCTTATTTCAATTGGCAAGTTATTCCAAAGAAAACTATACCTAGAAGCAAAGAAGAGAGAGCGTTTACACGTGGAGGATGCAGGGGGAGGTATAATTAGTGCAGAATTTCTAAGGTTATAAGGAAGACTAACGGGGGTAATGACAGATAGCTTTGGGAGAGTTGAACTACTATTAAGTCGAAAAAGGAGACAAAAGCCTGCTTCAAGTCTCCTGACCCAAAGAAATTTAAGCTTCGTTTTCTGGCATCTTGTTGAGTAGAAAGTAGTTGCAAGAGTCGGAAATAGGTGTTTTTTTGTGAAATGTCTTTGATAGTCCACCAGCAGAGGCCCTATAATAATTTAATGACAGAGGATTTGGACACAGCAGAAATGTTGAATTCCTTCTTTGCCAAACATTTTCCCTTGAAACCAATCACGTACCTTTGATTCACCCTGACATCTCATGAGTTGTTCACAAGCATTGATTTCTTTTCCTACAAATATTCAGAAGCAAAATAAGCCAACTTATGTTTTGGCAGCATTACTAATAAGCAGTGCTACTGACTAACGAGATATAATTGATAGATCCACCAGCTGAGGCCCTAGAATAATTTAATTACAGAGGATTTGGACAAAGCAGAAATGTTGAATTCCTTCTTTGCCAAACATTTTCCCTTGAAACCAATCACGTACCTTTGATTCACCTGACATCTCATGAGTTGTTCACTAGCATTGATTTCTTTCCTACAAATATTCAGAAGCAAATAAGCCAACTTATGTTGTGGCAGCATTACTAATAAGCAGTGCTACTGACTAACGAGATATAATTGATAGACCACCAGCTGAGGCCCTAGAATAATTTAATTACAGAGGATTTGGACAAAGCAGAAATGTTGAATTCCTTCTTTGCCAAACATTTTCCCTTGAAACCAATCACGTCCCTTCGATTCACCTGACATCTCATGAGTTGTTCACTAGCATTGATTTCTTTCCTACAAATATTCAGAAGCAAATAAGCCAACTTATGTTTTGGCAGCATTACTAATAAGCAGTGCTACTGACTAACGAGATATAATTGATAGTCCACCAGCTGAGGCCCTAGAATAATTTAATTACAGAGGATTTGGACAAAGCAGAAATGTTGAATTCCTTCTTTGCCAAACATTTTTCCCCTTGAAACCAATCACGTCCCTTCGATTCCCCTGACATCTCATGAGTTGTTCACTAGCATTGATTTCTTTTCCTACAAATATTCAGTAGCAAATAAGCCAACTTATGTTTTGGCAGCATTACTAATAAGCAGTGCTACTGACTAACGAGATATAATTGATAGACCACCAGCAGAGGCCCTAGAATAATTTAATTACAGAGGATTTGGACAAAGCAGAAATGTTGAATTCCTTCTTTGCCAAACATTTTCCCCTTGAAACCAATCACGTCCCTTCGATTCACCCTGACATCTCATGAGTTGTTCACTAGCATTGATTTCTTTCCTACAAATATTCAGTAGCAAATAAGCCAACTTATGTTGTGGCAGCATTACTAATAAGCAGTGCTACTGACTAACGAGATATAATTCGGTAGTCCACCAGCAGAGGCCCTAGAATAATTTAATTACAGAGGATTTGGACAAAGCAGAAATGTTGAATTCCTTCTTTGCCAAACATTTTTCCCTTGAAACCAATCACGTCCCTTACGATTCACCTGACATCTCATGAGTTGTTCACTAGCATTGATTTCTTTTCCTACAAATAGTCAGTAGCAAATAAGCCAACTTATGTTGTGGCAGCATAACTAATAAGCAGTGCTACTGACTAACGAGATATAATTGATAGTCCACCAGCTGAGGCCCTAGAATAATTTAATTACAGAGGATTTGGACAAAGCAGAAATGTTGAATTCCTTCTTTGCCAAACATTTTCCCTTGAAACCAATCACGTACCTTTGATTCACCTGACATCTCATGAGTTGTTCACTAGCATTGATTTCTTTCCTACAAATATTCAGTAGCAAATAAGCCAACTTATGTTGTGGCAGCATTACTAATAAGCAGTGCTACTGACTAACGAGATATAATTGATAGTCCACCAGCAGAGGCCCTAGAATAATTTAATTACAGAGGATTTGGACAAAGCAGAAATGTTGAATTCCTTCTTTGCCAAACATTTTCCCTTGAAACCAATCACGTCCCTTCGATTCCCCTGACATCTCATGAGTTGTTCACTAGCATTGATTTCTTTCCTACAAATATTCAGTAGCAAATAAGCCAACTTATGTTGTGGCAGCATTACTAATAAGCAGTGCTACTGACTAACGAGATATAATTGATAGTCCACCAGCTGAGGCCCTAGAATAATTTAATTACAGAGGATTTGGACAAAGCAGAAATGTTGAATTCCTTCTTTGCCAAACATTTTCCCTTGAAACCAATCACGTCCCATCGATTCCCCTGACATCTCATGAGTTGTTCACTAGCATTGATTTCTTTTCCTACAAATATTCAGAAGCAAATAAGCCAAACTTATGTTGTGGCAGCATTACTAATAAGCAGTGCTACTGACTAACGAGATATAATTGATAGACCACCAGCTGAGGCCCTAGAATAATTTAATTACAGAGGATTTGGACAAAGCAGAAATGTTGAATTCCTTCTTTGCCAAACATTTTCCCTTGAAACCAATCACGTCCCTTCGATTCCCCTGACATCTCATGAGTTGTTCACTAGCATTGATTTCTTTCCTACAAATATTCAGAAGCAAATAAGCAAACCTATGTTGTGGCAGCATTACTAATAAGCAGTGCTACTGACTAACGAGATATAATTGATAGAACACCAGCAGAGGCCGTATAATAATTTAATTACAGAGGATTTGGACAAAGCAGAAATGTTGAATTCCTTCTTTGCCAAACATTTTTCCTTGAAACCAATCACGTCACTTCGATTCCCCTGACATCTCATGAGCGGCTCATTAACAGTGACTTAGTTCCTAGAAATATTCAGAAACAGATAAGCCAACTTAATCAATCATACTAAGTTGGAGCCGAAAACGTCCCGAATTCCCTTATTAAACAGCTAAGTGATTTTATATTTTTGCTGAGCAAAGTTTTCTTGGTTTTTTTAGAGAAAGGTTTTTTCCTGATTATTGGAAAACCTCTATTATTATTCCAGTCTTTTAATCTGGCTTATGCTTGGATATTCACAATTATTGAGGTGGTCATAAAAAACCTTCTCTTGCTAAGCTCTTTGAAAAACTAATTGGCCTTCAAATTACAGATCTTTGCATAACCAATCCTCTTCTTAGCTCTTCCCAACATGGCTTCCTACATGATCGCTCTGGTGAAACATGTCACGTGTCTTTTCTAAATCTATTAACATCTCTTCGTAGTGATCATCTTTCAGTGGTCGTTATCTATTTTGATCGTATTAAAACCTTTGATAAAGTGTCTCATAGGAGACTCAATATTAAGTTAGAAGCTTTAGGACTTCGATAAGTCCTTAAAGATTAAATGACGCCACATCAATCTTATTGTAAAAAAGGTCTTAGGGGGGTCCTCATTTTCAGCTGAGACCCCTATTGTAAGCGGTATCCTTCAAGGAACCGTAATAGTTCCCCTTTTGCCTTTGCTTTACATTAAAGATATTTCATCCGCAGTTAAATACTCTTAGTGTTCTTTTTATTTGGACGAACTTAAATGCATATATGTTTTTAAATCATCAGCCGAACGATGCCTAGAAGCAATCCATGCAGACCTGCATGCTCTTTCCGCATGGAGCTCAAAATGGCAAATGCAATTCTCGCCTTCTAAGTGTCGTTACATGTGCCTCGGGCTTGCCAAACAACCAAATTCAGTTATTTTTCAAGGCACACCTATGCCTGAATGATATATCATCAAGGTCTTAGGTTAAAGGTTAACAAATGATTTAGATCTGTTGCCTCATGCGTATAGAATTACGGCCAGGGTTGCCCAGAATTGTGGCTTTATTTCTTATAATTTCCATCTGCCTGAAATTTACTTTAGACTTTGTCGAATGTTTTTCCTACACATTTTTGAACATTGCTGCACATTCTTTGGTTTTATGACCGAGTTAAGCGGTTCTAAAATTGAAAAGGTTCAAGGACATTTTACTCGGAAACTCTTACCTCCGACACTTTCAACTACCTCCTACACTCAAATTGGTGCCAGCTAACTAATCTAAAATTTCTATGGGTTCGGAGGCTGGAAGCTGGCTTCTTCCTCCTTTTCCGCCTTAATAATGTATCCAGTATTCCCCGAATTACAACACTAACCCCCGATAATCGTTTGTACAACCTGTGTAATTCTCAAACGATTATACCTATTCCCCTATCCTCCACCTCTAAACGCTCTCTTTTCTATGCTCTCAGGTATTGCTTTCTTTGGAATGAACTGCCAATCGGTATAAGGTATTCAAATCACCTATCTACTTTTAAGCGAAGCCTGCACACTTGTCTTAACACGGAGTCAATCCTCTTCCTTCCCGAGTACCTTTCTTCGTGACCCCGTGAAAGGACCATCGGAAAATTAGAAGGCCCCCTCCAAATTTTATCTTCCATGCATCGTTTCTCCCACGAACTATGATGTCTTCATAACCCATGTCACCGTGAAAAGATCGTGAAACAATTATGTCATATTGCGCGCTCGTTTTGAATTCTTTCCGTTTCGAATGCCGATAACCATCATCAGAATTAAAATTTAGCTACTGAGCTGTGCAGGCCTCCGATTCATTATTGATTCTCATGCCAACAAGCACCCCTGAGCGCATTATTTTTATCTCTTCTTTCTCAATTATCAAATCTCCTATTATCCTTTCATACTATACTCAGAACCAAACTAAAATACTGCTTTATATGCCCTCGCGGAGCAGTGTCTTGTTGACCCTACTCGGACTGTTGGTGATCGTTTTGGGCTCCTGTGTTGGTGGTTTGAGAAATCAGCAATAAGAATATCATGATAGCTTCTCGGGCAATTTTACCATGACCTTCACGATCTCTACGGTCCTTTCCTGTTTCAACCATAAGCGTGAGGGTGATGCCTGCGTAGGTTTTCCCTATCTAGCATCCGTGACGGTTATGCTTATAGCTAATCGATACAAATTGTGATCAAACCTTTGGTGGCGAAAAGTACACTATGTCTTTACATGATTTCTACCACGATGAAGAAAACTTTGATCCCTCAAACGCTCTCATCAGCATGTCTGTCTCACCTAATGCGTATGTTTTTCTCCTAGGAGCGACAGTTTTTTTCTCCTCAAAAACCCACAAACACCATTCAAAATATGCCTTTTCCATTAAAAGTATCAAGGAATGTTTTGCTGTCTGCTCTTTTATCTATTTTTTTCTACCAATACTAATTTGTGTCATTTTTAATAGCCAAAAAGCTGACCATCTAATCCTATCTTGACACGAATTCGGGCTCATTGTCATTTATGTTTTCCAACGATAGTGCGCAACCCCATCTTAAGCATTTTACCGTCTAACACGTCTAAAGCACTAAGACTGACAGCTTCCCAAGTTAAACGCAATTCTCCAGGCCTCTCCATGAAAATTTCCGAGCCACATGGCATTAAATAACGTTCTTCAAATACAAAATGCGCAATCATCTGAATTTAAAGACAAATAATTGAAACCTCCACAAGCGTACTCGTCCCGTAACCCCACAGGTCGTCTTATATTCCCTATTGCATCACCTAAGGCAGGTTGTCCGAAGGACGTAAATCCAACCCAGACCGAAAAGCAAGATAGCACAGTTCTAAGTAATCGCATACGGCCTTCTCCAAATTATTCAAGCCTCTCCAACAGGCAGATAACCTTAAACATGTTAACCGATATACATGACCCGACTTTCCAACACTTTATGCTTAAAGCTGCTTGCCCTCTCCCACCAACCTCTTTATTCCATGTAACTTCCCCTCATTCCATTTTAGCTACCAACAGGCATTTCCCGCTCTTAACCCCTATGGTGGTTCGATACCGGTAAGTTTTATTCCTACATCTTTAAGATATCCCTCTCAGCTTTTTTTACAGACGTTCCTTATAACAATAGTTTTGGCGACGTTTAAAAGTACCCTCCATACCACAATATCTTCATACTAAATTACCCACCTCCAAATGTTTTTGTAAATAACGATAACCATAGTTTGATACTCGAACTACCCTAGATGTCATGTTACTTACTGCTAGGTCTGTTATACAAAATATGGCCAAACTGAGAGCCATTGCTTTCGAGTTAATGCCTGATGTTTTATGTGTAACTGAATCTTGGACCCATCCCTTAATTTCCGCCTCTTTGAATGTCATAGACCTGTATGATCTCTACCGTCAAGACCACAATAATAATCGTGGTGGTGGTTGTTTTCTCTATATTAAAGCTTCCTTTTAGCACTTCCCATTTGATCTAGATGTTACGTCATTCAATGGTAATTACTGCTGCGCATCCATTATCCTGTCGCCCCGACAAAAGGCGATTCTCGGATGTACTAACAACCCACCTTATTTCTCATCCGATGAAAAGGTCATCGAAAAAGTTCTTGTAACACCTGCCAGCTCTCTTTCTTTGATCATGTGCTACAATCTCAGTTCTCTTAACAGTAACATTTCGACAAATTGTAGACCAGGGCAATTTTGTTTCCCACCTTTCGTTTCTTCTTTCCAGTTTTCTTCTCCGCCACCAAATTATCCTTTTTTACAAAAACTGATGAGCGTAACCTGCAGCTCAGGAATAAGCTCAGCTTAGTTTCACTCATAGTAGGGTCCTCATGCTCAAATGCTACCCCGATTGTTAGTGGTGTCCTTCAAGGTACACTGCATTAGGTCCTTTTGTTGTTCTTACTGTATATAAAATGATATTTCATCGATAGTTAAACATTCCCTAATCTTTTATTTATGCTGATGATCCTAAAATGCGTGTATTCCTTCTCTAACTCTACAACCGAACGGTGCCTTGAACAAAGTCATTCTAGACTTAGACGCTCTTTTCGGCCTAGAGCTCCACATGGCTAATGGAGTTCTCACCTACTAAGTGTCATACATGAGTTTTGGGCATGTAGAGGCTGCCGTATCTCTTATCTTTGAAGGTTGCCATATGATTGAATGTTCTCCATCAAGGACTTGGGCTTACGCTACCAATACAAATTAGATCTTTCTGCTCATGCCGATAGAATTACGGCCAAAGCTGCTCAGATTTGTGGCTTTGTTTCTTATAATTTCTACCTTCCTGAAAATAAACTAAAAGACGTTATCATATGTTTGCTTCCCGTTGGCGGTTTGCGATGGGCGACGGTTGGATCAGAGGCTGAAAACTCCTTGGGGTGAAGATATTAAAACTGACTGCAAAGGCTCTGAGCTGCGACAACCGGCTAGCTTAACCGGCCAGGAAACCCAGGCTAAAGGTTTTGTTTGGATTCGGGCGGACGTGTCGGCGCCGACAATAATGGTTCAGCTCCCCAGGAAAGCGCGTCGTGCTTTGCGTTGGTCTTCGCTTTATAGCCCTGGGGGATTCGCTGGTTCATGCGGGTAAACAGATTGTCTTTGGTGTGGTTTTAACGGAATGGCAGTTGAAATGAGGTCGTTGACTGGTCTGTATTGCGTTCAGGCGAGACTGCGCATTTTATCTGAAACGCACGGTTCTGTTAACCTTTTTGTTTTCCTCGTGTACGGTGACTTACGACAGGAAGGGATGAAGTCGAGGTTTGAATTTATTACCTCTTGATTTGTGTTTGCGGCTGCCTCGGTAAGCATGAGGACTGTGATTGATGTATGTCGGATGTTCCAGGCGATGGCGTCGTTCGGGACGATAGGTTCGGTGGTCCACGGTCTTAAATGCTGCGGTTTCTACGGATGCTAACCGTCATCGGAGTTCGATTCTGGATCTATGATGCTGAGGGACTTGAGTTCATTGACGCATTTTCGTGAGGATTCTGTTTCATAGCGCCTAGGTGATCAGAGGCAGATCTCGGACGTTTCATATCTCGTTCTGAAATGCTGCTGCGGTATTTGCCCTATTCTGCCGCCTGACTGTTTTTCCTGAAGCGGTTTTTCTCCTACCTTCTATTCGAAATGAAGGCCTATTGAACTCTGCGCTCCATTTTCATGGTGGGAGTACACGGCCTATTTTTCTAGTTCACCATTAATTTTTCAAAACATTGCTAACTGTTGACGCAGCAGGACAGTTGTGAATTTGTACATTTTATCTGCGCACATTGTCCTAACTTTTATTTCGTTACTAATGTTTGCATAATCAGCACTATGATATAATAAAAATATGAAGACTGTATGTTAAAGTTCTTACGGTAAACTATCTAATCTATTACCTTTTAACAATCGTTCAATGATATAATTAATCGACGAACCCCGCACCGGAATCGACTGCGTCACGGTTGGAAGTGCCTATCCTTCGAGATCGTGGCGGACGTTTCTGCCTCTGGAATGGATGCCATCGGGCGTCAGTAACTTGCTGGTCTTGACTCTGAAGTTTTTTGCTGATGGTTAATCTTCATTCTTTATGGCTGTTTTTCTTCGTTTTGCTGTTTCGAAATTTTTGGAAAGTAGGTTTTGCTTCTTTCAAACTCGTCGTTTCAGCACTGCTGTTTAAACTAGACAAACAGAGCCGAAGCAGGGTGTTTGTGAAGAAGCGGGTTTGTTTGGGTTTTCATATTGTTCTGGATTTGACGGCGCCAGCGGTGTAAAATATAACAAATGAGCATCAAACAGCCACCAGGGCGAGACGACGACGAAGAGACGACTCGACCAATAGTTTCTATGCTGTAAATAGAATTAATCGACCCGTGGCGTAAGGTAACTTTAGAAATTTGAAACATCGGCCATTTACACACCCTTCCCTAGGGGAACATTGCCCGTGAACCCTACAACCGCGCAGCCCACTTGCAATGAAGGGATGAAGTGGCAATGGCTTTAGGATTAACACCCCATAACTTCTATCTTACTGTGCGGTTGTAGATTTTTAGCATGAGCTTCAAACGACACTCCAAGAGGCCTCGTCGAAGCAAAGAGGACGACTCAGAGTTCTTATGGGACGAAACACCGCCCCTATCACCGGTAGGTTGCCTATTCGAAATATAAGTTCAAATAGGAAGCAGACGCATTGGACCAAGCAGAGTCTTCAGCAGAAACTTTGCCAACCCGGTCTGCTGAACGCCCAGGTAAGACCGTTTTTTAATATGTGGTTTGAATGCAAAAGGCTTGTCACAATCGTCAGGGCGAACGGACTCCATAGGGACCCAGCTGGCCACCTAACCGAA